>DWAK01000115.1:0-14138 GCA_018230145.1 Lepidochrysops patricia
TAATATATATTTTAAAATTTTCCAAGAAACTGGTGTAGTTTTTGTGTGTGTGTGTTTGTAGTGATTAGGTTTCTAGATGGACTTTAACAGAATTATGACTAAAAGTAACTTATAAGAACTATACTCTTATATATATGTGTGCGACGTGTGCGTGTCTTCGTTAAGTAACTCTTTAAATAATCATTGAATGTCTTATACCTACTTACCGCAGTAAGTGCGAGATTGATCGTCCAACCCCCCGTGTCAAATTACATCCAAATCGCTTCAACATTCTTGTAGTTAATTTCAAAGCTAACTAATTTAGGATCTACAGTAAACAAATAAACCTTTCTCCTTTAATTAAAAGATAAAACATACAAACGTACTGAAAATACAATAAAATATCTAGTGAGAATACAGAATCATATTCAAAACGTAGTTTCTCAGTCCGCCCAGAACGGACGTGTGAGTGATAAATTGCAGTTTAAGAGACAAGAAATACTAGTCGACGAGTCTACTTTAAGGCGCGCTTAAATCTTACTTAATATACTAGTATTCTAGCTAGGTATTTTGTCTAGTAAAGAAGTGTGGTGTAGACTAAAAGGATGCGGGTTCGATTTTATTTTCTCTTTAGAAATGCTAAGTCGACTAATGTATAAACTGTTAATTATACACACCACTAAGGCATAATAATCTACTCAGTTTGCGCATATGTGAGTTAGCCTTAATACAGAAACTGTCCCTTATTTAATTTACTACCGACTTTCCCATCCCAACTTTCCCAATGTGAGTTAACCCTAATGTAGTGTCTAGCGAAGTATTCCGAAATCATAAACTTACATGCATCGGATCTAGGCCAGTGTTGCCATGTTGTGCCCAGAAATTCCATTTTATATTAATTTAAAAGCAAATCTCGTGAATATGCCGGGCCGCATCTGGCCAGTTAAAAGTTGCCAGTAAATTGGTATGAATATACCGAAAAAGTTTGCTAACGATGCGGCCTAAGGCACGAGATTTTGGTTCGATTTCACACTTTGTGAGTTTTGTAAGCAATGTGGGATAGTTCCTAAAATGTGTTTGTGTTGTTCCTAAAAGAAAAAGTGGCAGTCAACCATTATTGATATACAAAAAAACCCAAGATTCACACTCAACGTCTGATAAACGTCCTCGAAAAATGAGTGCAAGGTGCACCGATTGTATATATAGGCCCATGTAATAACAACTTTAAATAGTTCGCATAACGTTGAACTTGTAATAATTATGCTTGGGGCTTATAGCTTTCTATAACATGGGACAGGTATAGCTTTAGAGACACTTTCGAGTTACTTTTGTATGAGACTGTCAATCTAGGGTTTTTGTGTATAAATGATGTAAACTGAGTCTACTAGACTCGGCGTTCAAAAAGTTTAAGTACTTATTTTGAATACCGAATTTTATTTAGATAATATTATGTTATGTGGGAGGAATAAGCAATAATAATTATAATAGTAATGACCTCTGTTGCTTACTAATCACAATAACATCTTAATTAATAAATTTATATTTCGCCAAACTAAAAAGACCTTTCTAGGTAATTACCGCAAAGATGTTTGTTTTATTCATAAGTAACCGAAATCACTGCCAAAATCTAGTGGTACATAAGGCCCGAAAATTAAAATATTATAATGTCTCGGAATTTCTCCCTAGTGATGACTTCTTCCACGCTTATTACCTAAGTTTTTATGGTACAATCGAGCCAGTCTTTTCGTGCTGAAGCTCCATAACGCTGTTTACGTTATCTCCTATCACTTGCAGATATTATTAAAAGTATCCTATTTCTTAAGAGTTCCCGCAGAGGTGAATTTCGTAAGATATGAAAGTATAATCACATTGTATAGTTTATGAAAGTTTTTATTTTTTTATTTTTATTAAAAGTGTAAAATATGGCGTACTTACTCAATATTAGGTGTACAATTAAGCTGAATTTAATAAAAATGTTGTATATATTAATATAATCTAAAAAACGACGAAACACCTCGAGAAAAGGTAGTAGTGCCCCTACGCTTCGCTGGCTCGTCTTAGCGAGGCACTCCCGTCCCCCCAAATTAAGTGTTACAGCATTATTTAATATCGTATATATTGACGTATTAAAAATTGTATCTAGGTAGTGCTTCTACTACTTAAAAACGACAGCAGTACGATTAAAAGATTGTGTCTGATGGCAATGTCTGAGTCCAACGAGACCGCATCGACAGCAATACGATTAAAAGAGTATGTCTGATGGCGATGTCTGAGTCCAACACTCGATTGTGTTATGTGGGTTCGATTCCTAAAGGTGTTATTGCCAAGTTTGGTTAGGTCAATAAACATCTATCAATAAAAACAAACGCACACAGCACAAACTTTCTCTGCCAATGTGAGTTGATCCTTAACCTTTAAATTTAAATTTAAGAAGAAAAAACAAGGACGTAAAGTACTGTCATGTGGTAACCAAGCAAAATGCACAAAAGATTTTCACGTTAAAGACTTAATTACTTAATTTTCATACGCCACATCAAAAGCTCAAGAATCAAAGCATATTTTACTTGCGAAAAAAGAAATATTTGCAAAACGAAAAAAATGCGTAAAGAGGTACACAAAATTTAAATTTTATGGTAAAAAGGTACCTTGGCTCCTAAATACATATTCATGTTCACTTGCAAGGGTTAATTTAATTTGAAAAATATAATTTGATCTACCTTAGTAACGTGTAAATTAAACAAATCCTGCCTTTCTATATTGGTATTTGTCTTCAATTATCTAAACTTCACCTCACCACACACCTCCGTGTTTTAGTGGTTTAGAGCTGAGATCTCGATGGTCGTAGGTTCAATGCCCGTGTTGAGCAGCAAATAAAAAATAAATAATAATGTTAAAAACACGCTTATCGCATAATTGTCATTGGCTCTTAATGTGTATGCAAAGTTTCGAATTAATTAGACTTCTGGAAACAGGTAAATATCGTGATCAAATATTCCATTACATCATACATACATAGATACAGCTCAAGCTAATAAAAGGGTGTTAAAAAAAACAGTAGACAAGAAATTGATGACGAGTAGGGATGTTAATGCTGGTTGGTTTCAATGAAGCATCCACTAAAATCAATATCGGTATGTGAACTCGATAATATATTTTTTATAATATTATTATAATAAAAGGCGAAAAATTACGTGTCACCAACCAACTATAGGTATCGATTTCAAGAACTGCGTCACGCACTGACGCAGCCGTGAGATTAACAAATGAATCGTGTGAAAAAGTTTGACAATAAATTTGAAGCGAAGTCACAAAACTCCGTACGCGTTAAATTTTATTGGCGCCCCTGGGCTCGGAGCTATTAAACTTTGGATATTATTAAAATGAACAAAGTTGATCAGAGAAGTAGCGTGTGTGAACGTGAAGTACAAAGGCGTGTGATCGAATCAATAACTTCGGTAATTTTTCGTTCATTCCCGACTACTCACGGAACGGGAAATTCTCAGAATTTTGGTGAAGTTGGAAATGTACATCGACATAAGTATATTTTCAGAATAATAAAATAATATTGCACGATTAATAGATTAACCAGAAAGGTAAAAATATGTTGCATTTTACTATTCATCAGAATGTATTATAACTTATTTATCGTAGTATTGTTTTGCGTATCTTTGTTTCGCGAAAATTCAACAAAAGTATATTTTCCCGAACTAAAAACTATTATATTATGTCCTTTCTTAGCTATCTGAAAATTTACTTTTCCTATATTTTGCATAAACTTTGTAGCTTCATTTGTAGACAAGCGGATAGGCGACTATATAATATTATCTGCATTCTTCTGTTTTTTAAAATCATTTACGTAAAAATCACCCGAAAAGTATAAATATTATTTCGTTTGCGACTCGTAATCGAATCCGTAACTACCGGTTTGATGCGGCGACTTTTGTTTGTATTGAATAACCTCATTAATGGCAAATGTGATTTCGCCCCGAACCAAGTGTTGGATTTAATTTTTTGTACAAAATATGCTTCGACTCGATTCCGTTAACGCGATTTTTATATGCCGTTATGATTTTGCATTTTGTAAATTATTTGAGGTCAGCTGTTATTGTTTATTTAGTAATATTATTAATAGTGGATCCCAGTAGATGTTGTGTTGTCTGTCTGTTTATATACTCATAGCCTTATTCCCTTAGTTATCCTGAGCTCAAGTGAGATCTGTTCATTTAATCAGTAGCTATTAAACCTTTTTCTTGATATTCATCATATACATCTTACTGGTTATAATATCTCAAGTTTGCATCTTTGTTATGGATAAAGAAAGTTAAAATTATTAAAAGTATACATCGATATTTATATGCTATATACCCAATAGAGCGCAAGTTTTATGTGTGTCATCACGCTTTTATAAGCTGGGCTGTATATATGTATGTAACGGAATCTTTAAACACAATTTTTACCTATTTCCAGAAGTCTAATTAATTCGAAACTTGCATACGTAGTAAGAGTCAATGACAATTTTTTTTAACTTTTATTATTATTAATATAAATTCTGCTAAAACTATCTGCTTTGATTGGTGTCTACACCGCTATCGCTGTAAACAGTCTAAGAACAAGCGTTAATTTGTTATAAATATTTAGTAGTCACAGTAACAAATCAGAAAGTTTCAGATAAATGGTTCACTTTCCACTTCCATCACTTACTTACTTGTTGAACATTGTGAGAATAAATCTTTATTCAGGGAAGAAAGTATAGATAATAATTACATCGCACTGGCTCATTATAATAAAAATCCATCACCATAAAGGTTAAGTTTTAAACATAATAATCTGATAATATTACAAGTGGTTCTTTTTCGTTAAGTAATAAAAATGTATCTGCAGTCTAGCCTATTTAACGGTCAAGTAACAACCTAACGTATAAATTACGTATCTAACGTAAAGTAAACTCTCACACGAGTGGTGAGGCGAGTTTGTAAATGAGTACTCGCATCTCTTCTCGCGGCTCGCCTGCAGGGATGGCGAACCATTATTATTTCCATATTATTTCCATAAGAGTGTTCACTAGTGACACGCGTGCCATTGGTTCGCCATCCGTGACTAGGAACGAGGCGAGGCGATATTGTAAATGGGATATCAAATAGGTAACGTTTGGGTGTGAATCGATTTTATTTGCATTGCAGTAGGTTCCATTATAAAACGTAGTCTTAAGCGATATAATAACTGAAATATACGAAAAATGCACGCGAAATTCTTCGTATATTTTTACGAATTTCTCAACACATATTTCTTTTTCAATGACAATACACGAAAATTAGCTTTGCGGCATAAAATTTGTAATTTCATTAATTTATTAGCATTTATTAACGTGTACGTGCCCATTCAATATTTATTCAAATGCAAAATGAATAATTCATGATTTGTGATATGAGCGGCTCGAGAACTTGACTTACCTACGTAAAGTATGGTTTGACCTTTGATTATATACCACACTAGATCGAGCCTTAGATTGCGCGATTCCATCGAAAAAAATAAGGGCCAACTGCAGTTGGACTCACACACACCTAGATATTATATTGAATGAATTTTAATTACATGACGCGAATAATAAGACAAAGCGGTCACGCACACAAGCATAGATAAGCTGGCCTGTTTTTGCGCTGTATTTCGATTCGATTCGATTTAGATCTAATGTAGTACCTATATAATCAAAAAAAATTAAATTAATAAGTAGCAGAGGAGACCAAATGAATGGAATGAACCAGGAAGTTCAATTCAAGAAGAAAGCTATATAACTACGAGTGTAGGTATACCTACTAGGCTCTACATTAATAGAATATTATTCCTATGGTTTGCTGTATATCTGTACCAATTTTTTTATCTAATATATCAAATTCTCGTGTCCCAGTGTTAGTTACCATACTCCACCGAAACGACTTGACCGATTCTTATGAAATTTTATATGCATATTTAATAGGCCTGAGAATCGGCTACTATCTATTTTTTATTTTAGGTAAAACAACGTCTGTCGGCATCAGCTAGCTTCTTTATATTTACGGAAAAGGATACCTGTAAAAAGTCGAACATAAACTTTATAGAAATTTAAAAAAGAATGTAATTGTACCCATTATGTATATGTAGTACCAAATAAATTATATTTTCTTTCTTTCTTTCAATCATTGAAATAACCTCTTAATAACCTGCATGAAAATTGGCTGCCGAAAAACATTAACCACGCGGATGTTCACTAATATCTAACACAGATAAAGGCAACCTTAGAGGCAAAACCAGGGTTACATAAGTAGCGGCAAGTTGCGACCACAGCGGTTAGTTCGCTAAGCCACCGCTTGTTTTTGCATTAGAATAATTAAACCTGCTTTAACCAAATTACTCTCTGTGTCTGTGTGGTTTTGCTGTTACGACAATTAATATATTATCTGAAAAATATACCTGACTGATTCTATATCAGTTACAAATAGTTAACTAGTTGGACGTTTAGTTACGCTTGTTCAATCAATGTTCGGCCTAGTCGTTTAATTTAATTAAATCTATGATCATTCTATGCGCTAGTCATTCTACCGAATAAAAGTTTGAACCAGATGACGGTGCCATATACACTGACATACAAAGAAAATTTCTTAAAGTAGACCACTTTAGTTTTCATGTGGTTTTACTCTGTTAATATATCTAGATAATTGACACGATTACTTCTCGATCAACGCTTCATGAATAGTATTTTCACAATCACATAAATTGGAATACAATTGGAAAATTTGTGAACATTTTAAGCACGTCCCGCTAAAGACTTCGTCTAATTCGGTAACAAAATGCCTCTGATTTGTCTGAACTAATTTGCGAGCGTTAATTGTAAGGTCAGGGCGAAATTAGTTACTCAATTGTTTCTTGTCAAGTAGAAATTCTAGCGTTGACGTCTTTATTTTGTTTATCTGTTTATCTGTCCATTTAAGCATATTTCCTCGAGCGAAAATAATTTTATAATGCATTATGCACCTTTTACCGTAATTTTTTAAAAAGTCGAAAATAATAATAAGTAGGTAATAATAATGTATGTTGAACATTGCTTTTGAGGTGTTTTGATTTGTTGCACAATAAGTAATAAAATTGCATACAACACTACGCGTAGTATGTTCTTAATAATATTATTATATGCTTCGATTACGTAGAGGTGCTACGCGTCGTAGACATGATACGCGTCGTAGACACGCAACGCAACGTAAACGTGTTACGCGTCTAAGACATGCTACGCGTCGTAGACATGCCACGCTTTGTAGACATGTTACGCTTAGAAGGCATGCTACCCGCGAAGATAATGCTATGCGTCATAGATATGCAACGCTTAGTAGACATGCTACGCGTCATAGATATGCTACGCGTCGTAGACGTGCTACGCATCTTAGACATGCTACACTTCTAATTTTTTTTATATGGGTATATATAATTTCTGGTAGATTAGACGAGCTATACGCATCAAAGTTTCGAGAAAGTTTTTAAAAATATTAAACCATCATGTACTTATGTATGTATGTAATATTATCTCTTACTTTTTTGTTTGAACATTTAAATTTTCGAATTTACGAGTTAATTAAAAGGTATGGCTCGTTTTGTAAATTCCATACAAGTTCGTTAAGTCTGTTGTAGGTATAAGGCACAATCCATAACGGTCCATTCGCTGAACAAACTGCAGAATCACGTGAGTAATTTTCCACCGCTACCGCTAGAAATTGTAAACTGGAAACACACGGGCGAGCAATTTCATTTTATGTTATATAATATGTTAACGTAAACGCTGTAAACGGACCGAAAAATGTAATTTTTGTAAAATGTGTTCATGTTGTTGATATAAATAATAAAAAAATAAAATAAAAAAAAAATGTTATTATACAACTGAATGGTGACCATAAATACGTGCGTGCACCAGAATCATCCACGGGAAGCGTTTGTTTTACTGAAAAAAAAAATGCTGGAAATACCAAGAAAGTAATCAATGAATCGAAATTATTTCTTTGAATGTGGGTACTTATATAATACACGGTCTTTCTTTAAAAGTTAAGAAAAATATCAATCATTTTCTGATTTTTTACCTATGCAGCGGTGTACCTGCGGTGCTTGAAACAAGATATATTTTTGTACTCCTAAATATTCTGATTCTTAATCTGTAAATTGAAAGAATCATTCCATTAGATTATACTTACGTCAACAGTTTTAGCGTTGAAATATTTACCATTGTCGATGGTAAATATTTCAACGCTAAAACTGTTTGTAGCAATATAAAAATCTTCTTCGTGTGTCAATTATAATCAAAGTTCAGATTTATACCGAATTTCGTCCCGTACGTTTGCGATCGTCCAAAAATCGCCGGCGTAATTCTTGGAGATTCAATTTAAAATCACTCTACAGCGCAGCCGGACCAGCGAATAATTGCCCTTTCCTTGCCGCAGTCAAAACTCGAGATGACCTGCCAAACCGATATCCAATTTCCCGTGTATATCAATTAGATTCCTTTGCTGTGTGATATGTGCCGATGTGGTGAAATTTTTTTGAGACAAAGAATCAATGACTGAAAATAGAGGTGCAGATTTAGTGTCACCCTTTTGTGTAATGTGTGCAAACACATAAATCTCTTGTTTACACACGGCACCGCGTATCGCCACGGAGGGCGGCGACGGTAAAGCGGATTTCGTAGCGGTGCCACGGCACGGCATGGCGGTTTACGTGCTTGTCCGCGCGACGATCCGCTTCATAGAGCTATTCCATTTTTAAATTGCAACACGTCCTGCATCCACGATAATTCGTGCGGCTATGGAGTGCTCCATATGTTGGACAACTACGGATTTAGTAGAGGTCAATACGACATGAGATCCGCCTGCCGCGGCGGTGCGTGGTGCTGTGTGTTAATCGCCTAAGTTTAGTGACATATTTTACAAAATTACATTTAAAAACCTTTTTACCGGCTCATTAGAACCACGCAATATTATACGAAACTACCCATGTTTAACTGTGTTATATGCGTTTATATGATAAAAAGAAGAAGTCCCTTCATGTTAATGCAGAGTGTCAGCTAACTCCATATCAAATTTAATAAAAATCACTTCAGCCGCTAAAAATAACAAACATACACACACACACACACACACACACACACACACAACTTTTGCCTGTATTATATTAATTAAGCCATCTGTGTGAGAGTATTAAAACAATTTACAATATAAAGACTTAGCGTAACAGTATTCTTAGTACTTATAAAACTTTGGTCTTACATAACATTATAAAGACAAAGTTGTATTTCCCCATTGATATACAAAAAACCCTAGATCGACAGTCTCGTACAAAAGTAACACTCGAAAGTATACCTAAAACTATACATGTCTCAAGTTATGGAAAGCTATAAGCTCTAGGCTTAATATTATTGCAAGTTTAACCTTATGCGAATTACTTAAAGTTGTATTAACATGGGCATAATATATGCTTACAATGGGTACACGTTGAACTCATTTTTCGAGGATGTTTATCCGACGTAGATTGTGAATCTTGAGATTTTTGTATATCAATGTTCTCAGAGAAAGAGGCCATAGCTGAAATAATGGCGGACCGTGCAAATGGCTTTTAAATATGGTTTGATGAAGCGCAGCTGTGGCGCGGAATTATTTCTGACACCAGAAAAAAATAATATTTCAACCCTCCTCAATTAATATTAGGTCACAATTTAATTAAAACAAACCGTCATTGATGAGTTGGTTTTCAATGGCATCTTTAGCTTTTCGAAGTTCTATGAACTTTGAACATGTTAAAGATATTACTCCCGTCACAAAATTCGCTTTAGTATTATTTCAAATACATGTTTGTATAGAGCTACTTCAGATGTATTATACATAATAAGACATAATATAAAAATATCTTCTTAGAAAGTCTTAAAGTTCTATTATAGATAACAATTAATATATGAAATTCTCGTGTCACAGTGTTTGTTACCATACTGCTCCGAAACGGCTTGACCAATTCTTATGAATTTTTCATGCATATTCAGAGGGTCTCAGAATAGGCTAATATATTTTTTTTATATTTTAGGCAGAAAAACATATGTCGGGATCAGCTAGTAAAATATAAAATCATTTCATGCTTCTATAATGACTTTTTGTAACTATATACAATATGGTAATCTGTTTTGGTCGCTAAATAAATAAAAAATAAATATGGGCGAGAAAAATTCTGACGCGACATAATACATATTACATGTTTTGGCTGAAGCGGTGATGATGATGACAATCATGATATACCATCAAGCTAATGTTCTTATTTATTCTGGAAACTTTGTTACATACTTTTTCCCAACTCGTTATCAAATCGCCGGCAGGCATCGGGCTTATTATAATTCTTTTATACGAACCAAAATACAAAAAGGCCTTAATGAGACATTATGAAATTAATTAAAAAGGAATCGTTATTATAATTGGAAAAAGAATGAGAGATGAGGAAAGTAGATAGAAATTAGAAAAAAAACGGTTGTCTGTAAAGTCGGTTTACCGACGATCGTTAAATGTGACGCCCCTAAATGGAACGCCTCAGACGTACCGCCTCAACAGGTAACGCCGCATGGATCATGATTTTTCGTGCGTGCAGCCAGCTCCATCGAATTATAAGATGTTGTCACGTTAAAAACTAGACAAATTTGAGTCGTGATATCTTGCAAAAATCATGTTAGTTGTATATCAGTGTTCATACAGTAAACATTTGGAATATTTTCCTTTTATTCCGTTTTTACTATATAGCTGTCAGTTGTCACGGCCCAAATTAAACTTTTACGACAGTCGCCACTTATATTTCGTAGAACTGTTTTTGTATTTTGGTGACCAATATTTGAAAAAGCCCATCGAAATTACACCCATAATATAATTTAATTTTTTGTGCGTGTGTGTGTTTACATGCGTGTAATTCCATTTGTTTTGATTTAAAATATGCGTAATCAAATCGTGTATACCCCACATGTGCCGCGGAATTAAAATTAAGACGGAGGGTTTGAAATAGAGCCTTGTTGTGAATGTTTTATTGGCGCTACGACGAGGTTTTGTTATGCCAATAAGGTATCTGCTAACCTTCGCGCCGATATATTAAGCTTACGCAAAACTCAACCTAATAATCGAAGAACAAGGTCCCTTTTCGTCTGCTCCTATATCTTGTATTATCATCTTTGCTCCGAAATTTGAGTCGAGCGGTATATTAATGTACTTAAGGCTTATAAGGTGAACTTTCATACTATATTAAAGCATATAGATGTATATTCTGTATGTTAAGTACGTACTGTGGTATAATGTGTCCGTACATAATATTGTAAGGAATATCATCAGCGCCGTATCTATGTATCAGTATTTTAACATGGATTAAGAATTATTGTTCATCTGGTTGGCCTTCAGTTACGCCTGAATGGATGTAAAAACGCGTATTGGGTGTTGGTCCTGAGGCGAATCGTATCAGTCTGTCGAATGGACGAAATTTCCTCGCAACAACGAACAAACTAAAACCACATTTTCGTGTATAGATTCGAATCCGCTAAGGCATTTCATTAATATCGGCCCAGTTGTTAAGGACGCCTATTACAAACACACAAACAAAAAATCAAACCATTCTTCTTAAATATTAGTAAATATAGATATTTTAATGCACTCATGGGTAACCTATTAAACCCTGCAAAGACTGCCTCTTAATTATGCAACTTATTATTAACCTGTGTTAAACTGATCGCATCCACCGCTAATACACTGAGCACAAACTTTTCATAAACAATTTATCGCAGAAACGATCCACAAATTGTGTTAACGGCAAGCATAAGCGTTGGCTTGTCTGCTTTGCCACAGACTATGGAGATATAGAAGTGTCTGTTACATTGACAATTTGTTAAACGGAATAATTCTACGTAAACGTAAGGCTCAGCGCAGACGACAGACTCTTTGTGTGATCTAGTCTGCGGCGCACAAAATGTCTCCGTGGATTTGGTTGTTTTGACGTTGGACTTTTTGCGCGTAGTGTGCGTTACTACATATAATTCATAGGTTCTATTTTCACAAACTAAAAAGTGCGTCACGGATAGTCTATCTGCGTTGGGCTTAAGAATGAATTCCACGAGTAGGTATAAAGATAACAAGCCTATAGAAATTATGATTTCATTCTAAATTAGAAAGAATGTTTTTAATGTTTTCGCAAGAAATGAAACCGAGTAAAACACGTCAAGTGAACCCCCCTTTTTCCACTTGATCATGGAATTTAGATGTAAGTATTTTTTCGTAAAGTAGTCACCATAAACAAGTAATCCCCTGCACAGTTTTTGAAAATTTTAATTTTAACAACATTTTTTTTTAATTGAAAATTTTTACGACTTTTAGTTAAAAAATTAATAATTAAAAACTATTGGTGATATTTTAATGAAATTTAAGGGATTATAGCTCAATGCTTTTGAGAAGTATTTATGAATTTAAAGTTTTTTTTTCATATTGTTAATTAACTTTTAAGTTATCAAATGAAAATTTTAATGACTTCTCTTTTATAATGACTTCTTTCTTTTTTAGTATTTTGCAATAAACATCAGATAAATGAAAACCACAAAAAAATTGACTGCTCGACATTAGATTAAGCTGAAAAAATTTATTTATGACGGACGGTCAGCGCGGACGGTATAGCGCGCTGCCACGCGCTTCATCACTTTACGTCTTGAAATACTCACGTGCACTTACATTATTATTATATTTTGCTGAAAATTCTTGTTACATAATATTCGATAAAGTTATTATAAAAAGGAATTTTAATACACATTTCAAAGTATAGAATAATTTTATTAAAATACCAAATATTATCCTTTTCTTGAAACTATGCAAGAGATTGCTGTGTGCGCTAAAATTTCTTCACTTACTTTGAACACACAACACAAAAAAGCAGTTTATTTTGGACTACAAAATTTTTGAATTTCGATGAATGAAACTAAAAATTGATTCCAAAAATTAGAAAGGATTATTGGCAACCAGCCATCAAAACTACCTACGATTTCAGAGGCCACACTGGGGCTGTGTAGACGAGCAACTTGAAATTGCTTTTTTGAAAATTTCCGTGGCACCATCATTCCATGGTAAGTCCGCGTAAAAACAGTTTGTATCAGTAAAATATCGTTTGACATAATAAGTAGAATATGCGTTACCGATGTTTTTGCACGTATTATAATTTTATAAAAAATATTCAGGCACATACATTCATTTCCTTTAAATTAATTTTAGTAAGCGAGCTAATTATTGATAAATCATCATTGTTAGCTTACTAATATAACATGATTTAAATCGTTAGTCGGTTTAGTAGCTACAATGGTAAACACACAGATTATTATCAGACTTATTATAGTATCACCTTACCGCTCACAGGGTAAAAATATATTAAAATCGCCCGTCTGCGGTGTTGTAAGCGGCGAATGATCACCACATTTTATTTGATCGCATGAGTGCACGCCATATATTTCTAATTAAAAAAATGTCGAGCTTTCAATTGGAACGGGATCAATTGGCGATATGGTTTTTGTTTCGAGTTTTGTTTTAATTGTTGATAGCTGATAGAGTTTTGGTGTCTTCTAAAATAGTTGGTTTACTTTTAACGTGAATATTCATCAATTAAATCACTTAAGGAACGTACTCGTAAAGTACGTCATCACTTTTTACTATTCTTCTTCATTGACGATTAGGGGAGAGGAATTTATTTTTCGGTGTGTTTGGCAGATATAGGAACTGAAACTTTGCCTGCGCACTGCCGTGCGCGTAAACAGGCTGTGAACAGTACGGGGTATGATTTATCCTCAAAATAGTTCTATTTTTTAATCGAGTATAAATTTTTTTTTTCACGAAAATCCGAGAGGCACACGAGCTACGGGCCACCTGATGGTAAGTTACTCACCGCCACCCATGGACACCAGCGAAGCTTGTGGATGTGGTGTATATAGTACCTAATATTATCAATTTGGGTTCTGCATTTGCATATAAGACACAATAACGTCTATCAAGATATTAATAATATTAAGACACTTGCTGTTGCCCGCGACTTCGTTCGCGTGCAATAGATGCTTTGAATAACGCAAAATTTTACATAAGGGTTCATCCATAAATTACGTCACA
>DWAK01000116.1:0-14127 GCA_018230145.1 Lepidochrysops patricia
TGGACTAGGTATCCAACAAAAAAAGAATTTTTCAAATCGGACCAGTAGTTCCTGAGATTGGCTTTCTGAGATTTAACAAACAAACTCTTCCGCTTTATAATATTGGTATAGATTTATAGTAATTAACTTGATACCTATTGCTAGTGATGTAACTGTTAATGAAACAAATTATCGACTATAGAATAATGCGTGTAGGTATTATGCAAGTATCCCTGCACAGTGCAGATACCTTTCGCTTGTGAAAGTGAACTTCGAAGTTACATAAGTAGGGCTTACCCTAAGGAAACACTACTTATGTTACGTACTACTTTTTAAACAACTATTTATCGGAAGGTAGTGATTTGTTATTTGTTACTCGTTTAGTGAAGTTTTAGAAATCATCAGATACAGATGCAATTACAGGTATTAACGACTATTTAACTATTTGATAATACTGATTTAAGTGATTAGCGATTGTATGTACCCGAGGGTATTACGACAATAGTGGAGACACGGTATTTGACATGTATAATATAATTAAATGAATCGCAAATGTGTTGGTAAGCGCATAACTCAAGAAAGGCTGAACCGATTTGGCTGATAGATAGCTAAGGACCAGGAGAAGGTCGTAAGATACTTTTTATTCCGTTCCCTTATCTGCTTATTTATTGCTTCTACAGCGGAACAAAGTTCGCCGGGTCAACTAGTAAATAATGAAAATAGTAAAATCTATAACTTGATAGTGTTTGCTAAAAGTTTTAAAAGTAATAGGTATTTAAATAGTATTTATATGAAAGAGGAAAACTTTTTTATAATTTATTTAGGAGCAGAATCATTTTGCATCGCAAAAATTGTAAAATTTTCGCCTACGTCGAATAGGCATCCAAAACCTAGACCGATTCCGATGGGAAAATAATATATAAAGTACGTAGACCTAAAATCACGTGAAAGGACAACAGGCTCAATGCGATAAGCTGATTACTAAAATAATATTAAACTAGCTGAAGTTCTAAACTCCAAGTAAAGTCAGCCTTAACTAATAGTGTTGAGAAAGTTGTGAACTGGGCTAAGTGGACTCTGGTCATGCTGACTTTAGCCCAAATTGATTATTACTCCAGATATTTTGACTGACGAATAATGGACAGTAATTTCTGGACAATAAGTGAGAAAGATATAAAAACTGAAACCTGTTAAGTGGGAGTGAGGAGCTGTGTGAGTAGCAGTGGCGAGGAGTCTAAACAACTCTATTACTATCGGCTTCCCCTTTGAATCGGTTTGCACTGTATCGTATGCAGTTGTAGACATCCCTTATCTAGCGACTATGACGTCCCTCTGAAGAAAATTCACTCTTCGCTACTGGTGAGTAGTTCTCCGTAAAATCTGTGACATGGATGCAAAGGGCAAAATAATTGTGAATTTCGTGTAACGTCATTAATGGATGACCCATAGGATATATTATTATCTTTTATTATTATGATTTATAGAGATTTATACGGACTAAACATAGTAGAACATAAAATATTGTGAGCGAATGTAGCGTCCGTTTTTCATATACCTATACTCGATACTATTCTTAATACGAAAGTGTGTTTTATTTTTTATTGCCTTAAAGATAGGGTAAATTTATTGAAAAAAGAGTGATTTACGTTAATTTTGGGTTTGGAACATCATGTTCGCTAAGGAGGTTTTTACGATATTCGTATTTTAACACAAATCAATTTAATTTTTTGTATAGCCACTTCCACGTAAGGCCACGCGTAAAGCTAGATTATTATATTAGTCACAAGCCATTACCGATTAATGTATTCCAAAATCAAAAGCGAAGTTAGCCGAACATTAAAACTCCATTAATAGCTTAATTCACGCCATGAACGTCACCAAACTGTAATTACACCATTTTGTACGTAATGGTACACACCGTTCACACTTTATTTACCTCCAATATAACCATTACGGAGGTGACTTTAGGTTCATATTTGAACAGCTGTAGTGAACTATAATAGTAGGTGTGGATGCAAGGGGAGCGAGATAATCACTGTTTGGCACCCTCGCGATACGCACTGCATATTTGTCATATCAAAATATGAATTTTAAATGGTTATGATCGTATTGCAAAACGCTATAAATGTTTTAAAATATTTGATTGTTAAAAAAAGTAAACGTTAAACGAAAACGTGTATTTAAATTGAGAATAAAAACGTGAAGACAATTTATACTTTAAACGTCTTGTATGTTTCGATATAAGTAATTAATTGATTTCGGTACATGGACTCGGTTGTATCATGTCTTATGTAGATGTCATTGTTGCATTTAAATATGTTCTATTTTTGATAAATCGTTCGATCAACATTTTACAAAGCACGCATCACATCTCATATCCGCTTGTAAATGCGATAACACATTGTAGCGTGATGCTTGCTGCCGTCCAGTTCACGCTACCCCCGCAGGGGCGCCGTACCGGAGGGGCGCCGTTTCCACTTGGTTATGCCTTTTATCCGACGATTCATTACAGGGAGGGGCCGTACTGATAGCCACATTTATTACTTTTGTCAGCGGAAAAATGAATTCACGCACCAGTAACCTTGATTTTATGAATGTTAAGTATAGATGAGTCGCGGAACCCCCACGTTTGTACCCCCAACGAGTTTTGGGCAAACTTGCAATTTTTAATGGAGTCTTAAGAGGATCGACTACCGGGTCCATCTCCATACAAAAAGCCATAACGTTTTGCTACCCCTAAGTCGTATTCGATTTCAACGATTTTTCAGCATGTTATTGCCCCTAGAGAAGACTATGCTTCTACGTTTTCCTATTACCAAAATATATTATGTTACTTCTGAAATCTAGCTTTTTAGGCTCAAAATATACTCATTTTAAATGGTTTGTATTTGAAAAACAAAGTAAAATTTCAAACAAAAGAAGACTGCATAAACAGAAGACAACACAACAATAAACACTGTACTAAAATACTGTACTAAAACCAAAAAATATTAGTTTTAGTACAGTATAGGGGATGGAGAACGTTATGCCCCGAAACGCAATTTTTGTCTAAAAAATGCCTAGAATCATAGCCGATCTGCAAATGTCTCTATTGCACGTTTGCGCAGGGGCCGAGTGCTGTGGCGACAGATAATGTTTTTCCAAATACCTATTTTTCTACGCTCACGGGACTACACAATAGTCTTAAAAATGACTATTTAAGATTCATAAGCTCGTATTTGTAAACAGATCTCAGTGCTCAAGATCTTTCTCTTGATGTAATGTGATTTTATAGACCTTATGTGCGTAGCGGATAAGTACGGTCTATGGTTCATAAGAACTGCATCTCAAAACAAAGATCTTAGCACTTGAGATCTGTTGTTAAAAACGAGCCTTATTACATCTGTTTACTTCTGTCCAGGTTTTTAACATAAACTAACTTACGAATCAATCAATCAATCGCTCGTTTCCAGAAATTAGTTACAGAGTTGTTAACAATTAAATCATGAAATTTATTGTTTGTGTAACTCTTCTTGTCTTGTTTTTCTAAACGTTATTTTAACTTAAAAAAACGGTTCCGTTTTCGGCTGCATACATTTTTGAGCCTGTAATAACTCTCTTGACTAAAATGGAAATGCAAAAAGTCCCATCTCGGTGTAATTACTAGGCGCGGCTCTGACAGGCGATGGAGCTAAGTGCCGGCGCCGGGCGTGCACCTGCGCTCCAATTAACGTGTATCGGGGGATAATCAGCTATCGCGAGCTAATGGTGCATTTTGTGAATTTTATCAAGGGTTATAAGGGTACTATAAGCCCCATTACATCCCTCCTAATTTTATAACTACTGGATACATAACAGAGTTGTGACAAATCTCTACTGGACTAGAGATTTGTCAAGTGCGCAGAAATTCAGTTATATATGATTTGGCCGTTAAACATTTAAACTATTACAGTTTACATGTAATGTTATATCTGTTGTGACTACCTATGTTTGTTAAGCGAGATAATAGCCCCTAGTGGTATTTGGATATATGGTTCAATGGGTAGCGGGTTTAGTGACAGGTTGGTGCAATGGTGTCATGGAGCAACTGGTTTTGTACCCTTGTGTACCCTTCAACGGCTAAGTCACAAAACATTAACTATAATAATAAAGAAATCGCAGTAAGGATCAACCTCAGACTTGGCACGACATTGTCTAGATTTCATCACTTTTTAGAGATAACCAAGCAGCTCATTCGAGACTTGGCTCGTTTTTTTTACAAAATGTTTTTGGTTGGATCTTACAATTTACGCGAAAGACCATCTTAGTTATCTTAGATATCAAATTATGTTGTTCCAGAAACAGCCAATATGAGAACTTCCACGTGGAGCAGAAGGGCTATGACCAGATGTACGATGGGGAAGATCTGGAGACACCACCCTCTCCAGAGAGACCACCGCCGAGGAAGATAGGTACCTAATTT
The DNA here is from genome assembly GCA_018230145.1 of Lepidochrysops patricia. Classification (NCBI taxonomy): domain Eukaryota; kingdom Metazoa; phylum Arthropoda; class Insecta; order Lepidoptera; family Lycaenidae; genus Lepidochrysops; species Lepidochrysops patricia. The sequence continues at coordinate 4,421 of DWAK01000116.1, forward strand.
AGCCTTTTGAATCAGTAGATGAAACCTTAGTTTATAAGAATCAGTGATGGTTTTATTCTAGTCTCCTTCAAAGAGTCCAAAAAGATGATACTGAATTAGCATCTACTTCTGTTCGATTTATTGACCTTACATTTTTATGAATGATCCCACTTCTGATAGCAAAAATATTGACACGATATTTTGTGTAGACAAGTACGTACGCGCGGAATGCCCGTGCCTGAGCGTGCGGTACACTGTCGCGCTGCTGGCGTGCTTCGGCTTCAGCATCATGTTCGGTATGCGGTGCAACATGAGCATGGCCAAGCTCAAGATGACGGAGAAGCATAGCGTGAGTGTATGATTATCCTTACGCTAAACTACCCTCGCTATGCCAGTATACTTGTAGCTTAGGATGGGTACCAGAAATGATCAGAAATAATACGCGTAAATGTACATACTTTCTGGATGAAGTCTAAATTGAACCTCGTTGTTTTTCACCAGACGCCACTCGGTGTGGAAGAGGAGGCTCCATTCAACTGGACGGTGAGCGTGGAATCCTCCATTGACTCCTCATATTTCGCGGGATACCTGGTCACCCAGGTCCCTGGAGGATTCCTCGCCTCCAAGTACCCAGCGAACAGGATCTTCGGCGCTGCTATTGTCGCGTCTGCGATATTCAACATGGCCATACCCGGGGCTATGTCGATCGGCCCCGCTGCGGTGGTGATACTGAAGATCATGCAGGGGTTGGTCGAGGTGAGTTAGAATGAACCGTAAAGATCTTGTGGTATGTGATCAAAATGCAATATCGCATATAAATACGTACGTATATACAAAAAGGTGTCGTTCCATATGGATCCATTTTAAAATCTAACAATACGATTATGACATAACAAAAGATGTATCCATTATCTGTAACATCCATATTTGAAGGGTGCAGAATATGTGACGTTTGAATTTCGAATGTTTGTTACGTGCCGGCGCATGATGAGACTTATTACATGCTCGCTGTCACTCCTCGCAGCCCCTCTAACAATTTGAGCTATGAATATTCATAATAAACCACCATTAAACGGATTATGTTATGTTCTGTTACTGATCGTAACGGTCTCAATTGTTAATATGATTTTATTAACTGTGATCATTTCCGTTGGCATTTGGCAAATTAGGGTTTCGTAGTAATTACAAAAAACTCTTGTAGTATCGCTCCGTCCATTCTCTCTACGGGACTTTAGTCCCTAGATACTTAATAACTTCAGTGATGTGCTAGTTTTTTGTTTTTTTTTACGTTGAGAATTCTTAACAAGAAAATAATATGTATTAACCATATTAAATGGCGAATCTTCAACTTGTGACTCAACCAAAAGGGCTGGTTTGCTACTTAACATATCCATCATCATTTTGGTGAATCACAAAATCTTTGTTGACGGATTAAAAGCATCAATAGACGTTTTACTTTGATATAGAGTGCTATACATCTCGATAACATATCCGCGTCTCAGCTTGGAATCGTTTTCCGATGTACAAAGCCTCTTTTGGATTAGTGAGCCCCGTAACCATAGCGACGGCTCCACTTGTAGCTGGCTTAGTCGTGAATGCCTCGGTACCCTATTAAGTCTCTCATTCAGCGAGCACGACGAATTCTATGATCTGACGGTTCAATATGATAAAAAACTATCATAAAAGATCTTTAGAGATATGAGTAACTAAGTTTGAACCCGCTTACGAATTGGGGTTAAGGTTTTTATACTCTTTTGATGTAATAGGACTTTAAAATTGAAATTTATCCAAGGTTATATATGAAACTGCACCCGTGACCGATGGTCACAATATGATTTTATGAAAAAAGATAAAAGTAGAATTGGATCATTTTAAAAATAATATAATATTATGATTAAAGCAGATGAATTAAGAAATAGCTAACCTTTTAAGTTCAACCATATTAATCTTGTTTGGTGGTGATATCGTTAAGACGTATTTTCACAGGGCGTGACATATCCCTCCTGCCACGGTATCTGGCGCATGTGGGCTCCTCCTCTAGAACGTTCTAGATTGGCAACATTAGCATTCTGCGGCACTTATGCTGGCATCGTCATTGGTATGCCACTGTCTGGTGTCCTCACTGACTACATCTCCTGGCAGACGCCCTTCTACTTCTATGGCATCATGGGTGTTATTTGGTAAGTTTGTTTTGGAGTAATTGTCTGCTATCATTTTAAGTCAGGGTGTCATGAGTCTAACAAATGTCAAGGAAAAAACCAAGGAATTCCACAAAAGTCATTAGAAAGTTATTTACTTCAACAGGTACGCGGCATGGCTGTGGCTGGTATTCGAGAGGCCGAGTAAACATCCTCACATCTCCGGCAAGGAGCTGACGTACATTGAACAGTCCCTGGGCACGTCCACGCAGGCCGCCATGCCCAACTTCTGGTCCACACCATGGAAAGCCTTCGCCACGTCACCACCCGTGAGTTAAACAAATATTTTGGACTTCGAGAACTTGTTTTAATCAAAGGGATGAGGACATTTTGCTTCTGATTGTTTCAAGATATGATAAAGTCACTATCATCAGGTTTATGAAATAATATAAAAGTTGTCTTCGCCATCAGGTATACGCGATCATCGTTGCAAACTTTTGCCGCACGTGGAACTTCTGTCTGTTGGTCATCTTCCAATCTGCCTACTTCAACACCAGGTTCAATATGCAAATCACCGAGGTGGGTCGTTTTTTAACGAATCTCTATATTAACTACAATAATTACAATTTTCGTGGTTATAGCAAGTCGCCTATATTTACCACTAATGTCCATTATGTTATTGTTATATTTACATAGTCCGGTTTTGTGGGCGCTATTCCTCACCTGATCATGACGTCACTCGTACCAATCGGTGGCATGATGGCGGACTATCTGCGCAAGAACAACATCATGAGCACCACTAACGTGCGAAAGCTCTTCAACTGTGGCGGTTTCGGTTTGGAAGCGTTCTTCTTTGTGCTTATCGCCTATGCTGATAATAAGGTCAGTGTTTTTGTTATATTTTATTTAGTTTACTTGAATTTTGTACATTCTTCTTTATGTTCAATTTTTATTTGTTTTGATGTGATCTATTGTATTGTATGTATTGATTGCATAATCAGTCTCTGAGACAATAATAATATTAGAGATATCAATACTATGCCACCTTAGACTTACAGACCGTAATTTCCAGTACGTGGCCACAATTGAGCTGACCCTGGGCGTGGCGTGCAGCGGCTTCGCCATCTCCGGCTACAACGTCAACCACCTGGACATCGCGCCGCGCTACGCCTCCATCCTCATGGGCCTGTCCAACGGCATCGGCACTCTTGCTGGCTTCCTCGTACCCATCGTCATTGACTACATGACGCAGGAGAAGGTAGGAGACATAGGAGGATTTTTTACATTTGACATAAAGCACTAATTGTTTGGAGTTGTTTGTTATATTGTATCATGAAAATACGAGAAACTATTTTCAAGAAAATTATACATAGGTATACCATTGTTTCATTTAAAGTATAATGTAATAATTCGATATCATATTTTCCATTTATTCATCAGCGCGATGTAGGTATACAAACAACCCCTCCCCTATCTCGCAAACTTGATAAGCGGAATCTATTTATAAATTTTTGTCTAGTTCAGCATATTTCTTTCAAAGTCATCGATGCGGTATATCTCCCTTCGCTTCGGAAACAAAGGCGCTGGGGCTAATTTCAAAAAGAGCACCGAGACTGACGCGTTTTGAATGTGAAATGAGCGGGTGCGCGGCGATGCGTTTAGTGCGTTCCATATCCTTCGATCCGATATTGGTTGAAGATAGTGACACGATATCGTGACAAAGAAATGGTTGAAGACGACTGAGTGACTAAGTGTATTTTTGTGATAATCTCCACTCCGATAGCAGATCCGACAATGTTACCATGTCTTCATTTTTTGGTTGTCAATGGGCTATCGGTAGTACCTATCAACAAAATATAAAGTTAAGTTGTGGGAGTGAGTAGACTAACAGATAATATTAGCAGCAGTAAATATATTAAGATATTGCTTGCAACTTTTGGGTATCGAAATATTCTTTTAGGATTTATAAATTATTATTAAAGCATTTAGTTAATTCTGGCCTTAAATATTAATCAAATAACATATCTGGCTATCGGATAAATACCTGGGTTTTATCGGTGTCTGATACCGATATCGGGTCGGATCATGTGTAAGGCTCCCGCAGCGTGCCGGGTATCGCTCTTGAGCGACGGACCGTCACGTCAGTTAATAAAACGATGTGTTTATTATTCCTTTTGCGATTTATTTGAGGGTAGAGAGTTTGTGCTTAGGCTTAGCGGGTATATTGCGAAGTTATAGCGTTTAAATTGCATCTAAAGTGGCGATATTGCTTCTCTTATGAGTACTAGAGAGATCTTAGTAATGTATGAATGCTTCTCTCTCTCTCGTACCTACCTATAGGACAGAATATTATGCAACCCATGAATTCTCTGTTTACTAGAGATATTAAATGAATAATTAGGTCATTAACTTAAGGAGTCACTTAATGAGTGCCAACCAATGAATACCAAAAATACTATTTCTACTATTTCCCTTCACAGGACCAGCTAGAGAAAGCCATCACGGAGTGGCGCCAGGTCTTCTTAATGGGTGCGACGGTGCACTTCATTGGGATCACCATCTACGGCATCTTCGCGTCGGGCGAGCTGCAGCCGTGGGCCGAGCCACCCCCCACCTACGAAGAGCCCATGAAGGCACTGGATCAGGAGACCACCTTCGTGAGTGTTCATATAGTTGACGTATGAGTTCATATAGTTGATGACGAAAACTTCTGCATGCATTTCTCTAGCTTACAATAGAGATACATGGTACTAAATTTAATCGGATGTATGACCTTTGACCTTTACAACTCCTGCCAGACGGACAGCACATCGGCGCCGCTCAGGAGCGGAGAGCCGCCCGCATACGGCGCGATGGCGGCGCCGCCCCCGCGCCCCGCGCCGCCGCAGCCGCATGTGCCCAACAACCCCTTCGTCTCCGGTGCCCTGTACCAGGCCGAGCCCGTGCAGCCGCCCGCCCAAGACGACGGGACGTACTAAAGCAGTCGCTCGATGGAAATTCGTATATTGAACTTTGCACATTAAATAATGGCTGCTCAATAAATCTATACCAGGTGAGTGACCTTCTCGGTACTTTGTCTTACTCGGTAAGGGCAGCCGTCGTCACTGGTGTCCTCATAATTAAAAGAAGAAAAAGTTTACCTTGATATGTGACGTCAAGAAGCAATGCCAATTGTTACTGCGAGTGAGATAGCAATAATTAATATCATAAGGTATCCATGACAATAATTATGGTTCAATGTACGAAATTCCGCGTTTTTAACTTTAGAGGTAAGCCCTACCCTCTACTACGCTACTCGCGAAGTCAACCGAAGCGAGTTTTGATACTTGCTTCACTCAATATCTGCTTGCTTCGGATGATGATCATTGTAGTTTGCTACAAAGAATCATAAAGTATGAATACTATAATCTGCGTTTTGCAGTGTGACGTATCTCTACTTTGAAGACTAGCAGCTTCGCCGAAGCGACTTCGCGAGTGCAATCGAGGCTTATAGCTAGGTAGAAAAATTGCATATATTATAATTATTGTTCTTGTCATTAGCTCATAAAGATTATAGTCGACTATACTGGTTACGTTTGTAAATTCTATTTCTCCTGTTGTTTGCTTTGACTCGTCCGTTCGTGATATTGTTTGCTCAATTACAGATGTATATACTCTCTGGCATATCATATACGATTAGTTAGCTCGTGTTTCTTTCGCTAGTGCCAACGAGGGCAACAGCCAGAAGCATCGGCACGTTTTTGTCCCAAATTCTGATAGTGATATGGAATTTGTTAAACATTTTTTGGTACAGAGACTAGATGTAATTTCATGCTTTGGTTGTTGTGCTGGCTCGGCGGTAGGTTTTAGTTCGGTATCATTCAAGAGTGTGAGATGTTATATTTCCCTAAAGTTTACCATTTCAACGAGCCAACCCAATGGTTTCCTCCGGCGCTTGCACATAATATGTAACTAACCTATTAAATCTTAGGGGATTTAATAGGTTAGTTACATTTTTGCCGAAGATAAAATTCAAAAAGCGCATATTCGACAAATATCAGCGCACATATTATTATGTCAGGGCGCGGATTGCGGAGAAATTCGGTCATTGACTACTAGCTACTATTTTCACACATGGATACGTGTATTATCATCGTATAATATTATATAATTTCGTACGTGAGTGAAAGAGATAATAATATGTAGCGTATTAATCAATGAACATAATTTCTCCCTTTCGTACCTACTCGTATCAGAGCTAAGTTTATCGCCGCGCGGCACATTTCGCGTATTCGGCAATCATGCTTGTGCTGTTCGCTTTTTTCTCTTGAAACCACTGAGTCGGTCGTGTTTTTACAGAGTAACGTAAGATTTCTATCGTCCTCGTTGTATCCTGTTGTTGTGGACTGTTTATATTGTACTTACGAATTAATTTATATCTAGCTATGTACGATCGATGTACTATATGAATACTAGTCGTAGAGATTTAAAATGAAATGTTAATACAGGGGAAGATAATGGTATCGCTTTAGGCAAATGTTGGTTTTCGTCGTTCCGAATTTTTTGTTGGGATTAAAATGTATTTTACTTTTTGTTGTTTACTTATTTGAAGTTACTACAGTGCAATATAACTTTTATTGTTTTTATTGCAATTACTCGTTATTTGTTTTTTGTTAATTATCTACTTTTTTTCTTTGAACACGTGCAAGACTCAAAGGTCTAAAGGTAATATCGTTAAAATACCAATTAAAAATACTGTAAATTTATATTACGATGAAATGAATGAATTTCAAAATATATCTACTAGAAAGGTGGTAATTCTGTGGGCTTATTTATTCGAATATTATAAAGGTACGCCTCTCTTGGATGTGATACTAATTTTTGTAAGAATTGTTATTTGTAAGAATTTGATTTAGAATATTATACGTTTACATTATAAAATAATGCTTTATCAGTCAAACCGTAAAAACATAGAAAATGTAATATACTAAGTAAATATGTATATTATAATTGTATTTGTACTAAGTATTGTTGTAAATTTTAAAACTATTCTAGGTATATTATGCTTGTTTCACAATCTATAGCTCATGATGTATATAATATAACTTATTTATATGTTTTGCTTCAGTCAATATAGACTAAGCATCAATAAACTTCTAAATAAGTTATGCACATGATAGAAGATTGTGAAGAAGACACTAAAACCATACTAGAAATTATTAAACCTTTCGCTAAAGTATAGTCAGTAATCTATATTAAAGGTATACTACCTTTATACCTTTAACCAAATTAGTTTTTACATACAAGGCAAACAGAATGTAGATTCAATAGTATAGAAACTATGAATATTAAAGGATGTATTTGCTTAAAACAAAACTCATTTTAAATCAGAGGCTTAATTCTTGTAACAAATACGTAAATAATTTTGCTCTGCGCGCCGTATCAGTAACGTTTTTCGCGCGAGTATAAGTTATTATACTTATCATTAATAATTGATAACAAGTAGGCAAAAGAATGTTAATATTCAAATAAAATAATGTTAATATCCAATTAAAGGATGTATTTGCTTAAAACAAAACTCATTTTAAATCAGAGGCCTAATTCTTGTAACAAATACGTAAATAATTTTGCTCTGCGCGCCGTATCAGCAACGTTTTTCGCGTGAGTATAAGTTATTTTACCTATCACTAATTGATAACAAGTAGATAGATGCGGGAATTGCCCTTCTGATAACGTCGCAGACAAGATGAAAATCTTGTGATAAAAAAATTAACGATAAAAATGCTTAAAATATTTGTGATATGTTTATGTACCTACTAAGAAAAATAACCTTAGAAGTAAGTTACTCACATTTTTCGTTTAATTTAAATGCTCATAAAATATAATAATAATTTTATTTTGTGAACAAAACAACAAGAGTACTATAATGTCGTATTTAAATTAATACCTACCTATATTGAGAAGAATAATAAATTTTGATTTGGTTTTCATAGATAATCTTATACTGCTGTCTGCTAATAGTAAGATACTACTCTATTATTATATCTTCTAAATATATGGTCCCAATTCTCTTATAATTTTAATGCTGGGCCATGAACGATCGCTCTCATAAACCAATCGTCGTTAAAGCGTTTAATTTTGTATATATTTACAAAGAAATACGCATTGTGACGCATTCAAAATTATAATATTATGTACTGTCTACTTATATTGTAAAATGTACTTATAGGTTACAGAAAATAATACACTATCTATTTTGTAGTCGTACATAAACGCACATTGTCGCATGGAGTAAAAAAATAGTGGATTATTATAATATTTAAAATAAGTTTATAATAAGTAGGTATCTACTATCTATAGTAGATCTTATAAAGTTAATTGGTAGATATAAAAATATCTTTTGTAGAACGCAAGGTTTCAAAGAATTTATTTTAAATTAGTTTATTTAGATTAGAGTTACTTGTCCAAATTAAATTGACAATAATTTTGTTAAAGGTTACGAAAATAAGTTTCGAATGTTCTTTACAAGTTGAACTGTTGTGAGCAGTTTGTTAGATATTATAAGCGTATCGATTATGATATTTTCAATTTATATTTAATTTTATCCAATAGTAAAATTAAAGATATAAGTTAGTAATTTCATATTTTCAAACCTTTTATAAGTTTTGTAAGCTTTGGCGCTTACAGAATATTACGTCATCTGTCATCATTTGAATACTTAGGCTAAGAACTCACAGCGCGTTTTTCGATCCCGCGCTAAACTGCGATCTCGTGAGTTTTGAAAAAAAACCGCAAAATTGCGACCGCGACAGGCGCGGGAAAAAATCGCGTCGTAAGTTCTTATCGTTAATATACACATTTATAATAGTGCATACTTCACAAGATTTTTAAAACACATAACAATTCGAAGTATGTAGGTACTAAGTAATGATTTCTGACATTTCATATCTAATACCTACCTACTTGTTTTACAACATTTTTGTACTAGACGTAGATGTTTTGAAAACATTAAAATATTTAATTGAAAATATAGCTCATTTAGAATATTTCTATTAAAAATGCTTATTTTATTTGGCTTCTTATAACTTTGGCTGCTCAACTTATGCATAGTAATTAGTGTATCGAAAATATTCTTAGTATAATATCATCAGTATTTAAGGCATAAATAATATTATTATACTTAACAAGTGTAAATGACAATATTCGTAGATGATAAAATATAATATATAATATATCTACTGTAATAATTTGTAATAAAATGGCAAAATTAAAAAAAAAATTGGACATAGGTGAGAATTATCGTGACAGAATCTACTTTGCTCGTCCCCTCTTTGCCACCAGAATTTGCTGTTTAGACGTATTAGTGCCCCTACAGACTTGAAACTTTTTGTATGCCGCTGGTGTAGCCACAGACTTAAACAGACTACTGATACTCCGCTTTATAGCAATCAAGTTACAATACTACAAGCATTGATATACAAAAATCCCCAGATCGACAGTCTCGTGCAGAAGTAACACTCGAAAGTGTCCCTAAAACTATACCTTTCTCAAGTTACAGAAAGCTATAAGTTCCAAGCATAATATTATTGCAAGTTCAACCTTATGCGAACT
>DWAK01000117.1:0-14098 GCA_018230145.1 Lepidochrysops patricia
CTGCCAGCGGCAGCACGGAGCAGTGGGCCACAGCCACCAGCGCGGCGAGAACTACGAACTGGAAGCAGATAAAATGAAAGTTGTAGTAAGTCATAGATAGACCATAAAATTATTGATGTAATATCAGGAGCAAATTAAATAATCCTGAAAATAATGAAAAAAAAATGGTGAAAAGCACAAAAGGATAAATTGGTTTATCCAAATTATAATAAATAATGTATTATGTGATACAAAGCTAAAATACGCACCTTAGCTGCCATTGTAAGTCTTGGTGCTCACTGTTCACTTGACGAATGGTACCAAATTGTAGCAACGAGTGCTTTTATACGAGATCAAATTAATAAATTAGGACCGGTCACGTAATGAACATTACCCGTAACTTTTTATGTCCTAAACTACTTAAAGATCACATATTCATAAATGGCAATTGAAGGTTATATAAAATATGTGTTGTAAAGAAAAAAAGTAGGTATGTTTTTTCTCGAAATGTTGAGATTACATTTTGGCAATATTTCAATTAACAGAATGTTTAATAATACTTGCAACGCCATCTGCTCTTTACTTTTCCACACATAAAGTGTTAATGGCAGGTTTCCGGGGGAGGAGTCTTATTAATTACCCCATATTCTTGCTTTTTACTGCAGTTTAAACGTAGTTATTATAAGTTAAATAATTTAGATAAAATAAGTCCACGTTTTAAAATTCTAGTACTTATCTACATAACATAACATCGTAATGAAGTATCGTGGTATCTAGTAATATTTAATGAAAATCTGCTCAATTGTTTTTGAGTAACGTACAAAAATTTGCAACTCTATTCTGACTCATTTTTATTAAAATATTAGATAGTTTGTTCCAAACGAAAAGATGATTCCCGAAAATCTTTTAGACCTTTAAAACTTAAAATTTTATACTTTTTTTACCTAGATACGTACTGCAAAAAAAAACTTAAATTACATAGGTACTAAGTGTTAAGTGTGCATTAATTAAAATAATTACAAATTGTAACAGAACCGGCACCGACTGTTTTCCGCGTTTTCTTTGTAACCGCCGCTCACACAAAACTAGTTCTAAATGCCAAAACAAATGTAATTCTATGTAATTCTGTCGATATTTGTATAAGTATAACGACACAATATAAAATATATTCAGTATAATATTATCAGGCGTACTTAGACATATATTTTAGATTTACTTTTTAAAATTAAGAATAAGATATGAATGTATTTATTTAATTTTTAATTTAGAAATAATGTAATGTTTAAGGGAATCTGATTCATGCAAGTTATCGAAAGTAGGTATTATAAAATAGTTATTTATATCACTGGCGCCTAATCTTGACTCAACGTTTCGTGAATTGATTTTTACCCACGTTTTTTCTCTGCTCTGGTACGCTATACTGTAGGTATTTATATTGTGCTATTACTAATATTTATTAGCAATTACCATATCCGTAATAATTAAAACAGACACTATAGATATCCGAATTCTTCCATGGCATTTTATGATATCCTGTGTGAGAATTATCCGTTCATAAATTAGATCTCGGGCCTTACTATGAGCTCTTATAGCAGTATCATTTTAATATTACATCAGAATTTCGTATAAACGAAAATAATATCTATTTATATCTGTAAACAAAACGGTATTTCTTTGGAAAAATAATAAAGTAATATTAAAACAAGATTGCTATAAGAGCTCATGGTACCTAAGGCCCCAGGTCATGTCTCATGCCCTTATGGAATGAATATTGCTATGACATGGTAACTATAGCATTGTTAAGCTTAACAGTTGAGCTTTTTTGTGGTTTATGTCTTTTTGTAGAGCTTTTTATAATTTCTACTAAAACCTTTTATAAACTATTTAATACTACATAATATATCCGCCAGGTTTTAAACATAATTGATGTAATAACCTAAAGAATAAAAATAAAACAATAAATATATTTTAGCAACATTTTTTTATTAATTTAAGAATTCCACATAGGAATAATTTAGTTTCCATATAATATACTTGTTTCAGGTTTTATACAAGTGTAAAGGGATTTGGGTATTTAGTGCACACGGGTTTTGAAAATCCACATTTATACGTGCTGGTGCGATAAACTTCTTAAACACTCCATAGAACATTCTATAGCACGTAACAAAAATAATAATAGGTAAAAGTTTTCAAAAATATTATTCATTCTGAAGGTGAACGTACATGTTTATAGAAATATAGATTCAACTAAATAGGGACACGCAGCAGCACGCATTGGTAAGCGACGTCACCTGAGCCTCTAGCCAAGATTACTTTACAACGACCAATTTCGAAATTTAAAACGAGAATTCATAGTATATTATGAAATTAAATGCACATCTACGAGGGCATTTGGGCATATAATGGCCAAAGTTAGAAACCGTCTAGTATCCCTCGCCAGAGCTGGCGGACCAATGGCTAGACCATTAGTGAACATCCTCATATAGAAAAAATGTATGTAAAGGTTCGCCGTCCCTGAAGGCGAGCCGCAATACAAGCGAGTGCCCATTTACACACTCTCCTTGTCCCTCGCTTTGCCCCTCGCCTCGCCATTAGAATGAGAGTGTAAATGGGATAAATCGGCTTTTGCGAGCGTACTTTTGGCACTCACGCGTGTAACACTGCACTGCGAACTATCTTCGTTATCAGAAATGGCGACTTGGCTAAAGGCTCCGTGTAGTATAGCCCAGCGAACCGATATCTATTGAAGTCGGCAACGTTCTAGCAAACGTAACATTTACTTACTATATTTATTATACTAACAAAAATTGCCCAAATGCTACCACTAAAAAATTCACTAGAATGAGGTAAATTAAGGTTTAGGTACATTACATTAAATTAACTAGTTTTATCGAGTCGCGGTGCTCCAATATAAATTCGTATCGGACCCCGGGATTATAAGCCCGGGATGTGGCGAAGACCGCGGCTCGGCCCTCAGATAACACAAGCGTGGTCATACCATATCATATCGTCCGTCCGCGTATGCCAAATTTTGTACATTATTTATAATTATGTACAATCAACCCGCCCCATCTCGCTACACTTCACTACTTTACCTACTCGTATAATACAAAAATGAGGGGAACTAATAAAATATCTAAAAATCACAAGTAGTGCTATCCTTACTGTTAAGGAATTTTCTTTCCATATATAAAAAAGTCGCTTAAAAAAATCACAGACACTTTCCTTTACAGACGATTACCACACCATAGTCCTCTTAGTAAGCATTCGTTTGCTACGTACAAAAACCTATATCGTTTTACAACCATGATGGTTTACACAATCTTACATCGATCCTAACACTCTAAACTCGTCCTCGGCGAGTACTTGTATACACCGGCTATTCGTACACTAAAAGAGATAACCGAAATAACAGAAGAGATACAAACATACTTCTATTAAAAAACGGGACTTTCGTTCCAACTACCGCGAAACATCTCACCGTGACTATCTTTGCGGGCTGTCGTACATTACGAGATTCATAAAGTTGTTCACTTTGTACTCATTTCACATAATCATATAAATCTATATTAAATTATATTCGCAAATGCTTCCAAAGAGTTTGGCAACATCACATAAAATTTGATATTCTCTTCAATTTGTACTGGCGGTAACGTTAACACCCGAATTTGTACTCTAGTTGTAAAATATAGTGCTCGTTGTCGTCTCTACAGTTAAATTTAACATTGTGTAGTTAACGCTTAACATCGAGAAGATTAAATTAATTAAATGTTAGGACACCGAAATACTCAAGATTACAAATAGTCAGGTGACATGATGATGGTTATTTACAGCTTTAGTAATGGCTTCCATGAATTTATTCTACATGACTGATTGTTTTTAGGTACACAGTTTTAGCTTTTACACTTTTTTTGTTTACATTTTATTTTTTGTTACTTAACCATTACATTAATTCTTTGATGATGTACTGCGATCATTCTGTTTGATTCAAGAATCTGTGATGAATGCTACACATGTTACACCTACATAATAATATACCTTGACATTTTTTGAGTGAGCCTAATATTATAATTATTTATAGTACACAGGTATCTCTTTTATATAATAGCAACATTTAACCAACGAACCACCATTAATTATTATTATTATAAGATGTTTTGTCAATTACCAAATTCGCTAAGATAAAAGAGGGTCCATTATACAAGGGCTTCCTTAGATTACTACAGAACATTCCAGAATAAATTAAAAATCCATTCCAGTTAGTGCATATCAGATTGTCAATTCCTTAAACGATGTACTTAAAATTACAATAAATATTAAACACGATGGACGGGTGTAACTTGTTAAGAATAAAAAAACAAAGGAAAATAAAGGAAATAAACAAAAACAAACAAAAAATAATTTTGTTACATTTTTTAATTCGCAGAAACCTAACAAACAATAATTTTTCATTTCTCATATACTTAAAACATAGTAACATCTATGCAACACAAGAAATAACTGGGAAGATGTAATAATTATAGATAATAATAAAAATAAGAAAAAATATTTTATACTCCTGAGAGTGAAAAGGTACAATTCTTACTGCTCGACTCGGAACCGATCTCTCAACGCCGTCGGTAGAAATGAGGTAGAATACCAATGAGATTATTATTAACTAACCTAAATAACACTTAATAATTATTATTTAATCGTAACGCGCGACGCAGCGCCAACCCGCGCGTTAACAACATGGCCGCCAAATCCGAAGACAATCGCTACTTTTCAGAGATTCAATGTACTCTTCTCGAACTGAACGTCCAAACTCTCTTGGAATCTCCTAATCAATATTATTACAATCGTTCAGTCTCAAAAAATAACGTCAAATATGCAATTTGCCCCAGTCATGCAAGATGTAAGATTTGAATCCCGAGTAATTTGTACTTCATATTTTTATACTTTTTCGATTAATCGGTAACAGCTAGAACTAACATTAATTTTCATATAAAATCTACTTATTAGAAAGCTTACGTCTAAGTTATATCGAGGTAGATTGACTTAAAAACTAACGAGCTATAGACGAAATCATCCATGAACCTTTTATTATAATCAAAGGTCAAATGAATATCGCTTATAGCCCATGTGACGGCAGAGGGTCACCATACCCGTAACAATCTTTGGCTTTACCATCACGACATATCGCGATATTTAAATAAGTGATTAAAAACTTAAAATTAACTAAAAATACGAAAAGAACATAAAGTGAGCTTTAAAAGAGCCTAAGCTGAACCTAATGCAGTTTTGAGCTAAGAAAAAATAAGTGGTAACTAATTCTCTTTACAACCACACTTATAATATTATGACTTATGAGAAAAGAAATATTTTCTGAAAAAAATGTTCATAGTTAAAGGCCTACTGCGATTTTGCATTTTGTCTTTCTTTACTCTGGATTTTTAACGAAAACCACAAAAGTTTGAATACGTTATTTAATTATTCCTAATCGATCCTTTCATATTGCAACTTAATTAAATCAAATGAGAGACTATTTTAAAATATCGTTTGTTTTCAACTCTACTACTTTTAATTATATACTACACTAGATCGAGCCTCAGACCGCGCGATTCCATCGAAAAAATTAAAGGCCAACTGTTATACTAAATTTGCACACACTAATAGACATTTGAATGACATGACGCGAGTGTAAGACAAGGCGGTCACGCGCGCAAGCATAGAAAAGCTGGCCTGTTTTTGCGCTGTATATATTAGGTGAAGCTCAATCTTGTGTAGTATATAATCAAAGTCTACTACATCCAAACCGGCCTAAATATTATCTCTATAAATTATAACGAACGGCGAGAGATCGGCTGCAGTCAACCATATTGTGATACATCGACTAAGTATGGATTTCTTATCACATCGAATACAATAAAAAACTATAGGGGACCCTTAAAACACATTTACTAACATTAAGTTTAACAATGTAAAACTTAATTTACTATAATATAGTTTTTGCAACTCGTACAATATCGGAATAAAAAGACCAAGATACAAACGGATACACTTATATGCCGACTTTTTTTTATTTTGTCTTATTAATAGCGATGTGTCGGATTTCGTGTCTTTAGGCAAAATTGTATAGCCGGATCACCCCTTATTAAAAATAAAATGCGAACATGCTTAAAAAGTGATGAATTCGTGTATCACAAAACATTAAATGTCAAAAGAAATCACAAGTATGAATTTAAAATTCACAAGAAAACAAAAAAACAGAAATATCTAACTAACTTTTTCGTTCTACTTAATTTTTCAAAATATATAATAAAAATAATTTTAACAATTTATAATCGAATAGCGAAACACTTGTCTTAACAATATTACACCTAACACAAATATGGAGTTCAACGTAATATTAATCGCGAAACATAAATTTAAAAATAAATTTTAATCACTGGATCTTCCGAATGATTTCGTATAATAAAGGCACTGCAGCTAACAAAGGTGTTCGACGAATTATAAAAAAATACGTTCGAACAAAAATTAAACCGATTTCCAGACGCAATTAGCCATTAATTTCATGTGTCGAGTTTCATGTATCTAGTGCTATTCTTCGAAAACCTTTCAAGCCACCAAATTAATTCCAAATTCAAGTTTTAACTAATTGCACAAAACTTAATTTCTGGCAATATCTATCAAAGATGATTCCGATCTTACTGCCACACCATCATTACCATAAACCGAATTGTATTGCAACAAACAAAAAAAATTCCAAAATTCTTGCTTATCCATTCCTTGCTTAACTTAGCTCTCGTAGTTTAATTCCGAGGAGCTTCTCTAAAGCCATTCCATCCGACTACCTGTGTTCCTACCCTGTCAAACTATCATGAAACAAAGTCCAATTGAAATCGTAGCCGCGTTTCATTCATAAAAAAGTGACAGTAATCTGGGGGCACAGTAGTGCCCCCGCCAAGACGAGTCTAAAACTTAGTGTAAAATTGTAACAAAGCAAATACATACATCATGTGAGGTATAGAATGTTGTAAATGCGAGCAAGAGAAAATAAAAATTATGGAATATACGGAATCTATACGAGAATTAAAAAATGAATGAGCCTTCTTAGAGCATTAGATATATTAAAAATAAAGTTCAGTGTAACCTAAATATAATAATAAATATGAATGCAACCGATTCCTAAATATCAGGAATCACACACAGTTGCTACATCCATAATTATTCACAAAGAATAAATAAATAATGTGAACTTAAAATGAGGTTATTTGGCACTGTCCCATTCAATGTGAAACACGTATAATGTATATAGCTCGGAATCTAGTGTAACGAGCGACACGGACGGCGCCCACAGGAATATAATACATTTACGTCGTCCGCCGCCCTCACAATAATTAAATAATTATTCTTTAAATCTCAACTGGTTGCACTCCAAATGACTAGGTAAAAGAACTAAAGTGACCTTTATCTATAAGCGCTACAATGAAAACAAAGTGTAAAACGGAATGTTAAAATCGACACCATCGCATAAAAACATATAATAATTTGGTCTCAATAGTAACACCCGTACAGGCGAGCCTGGAACGAACGGTAGTACGTAGTAACGCATTCATGCTTCCAAACTTACTTGCAAAATTTTAACACTCTTTACCTAACTACTTATGCGTCTAGGGCAAATTTTACTCTGTACAAACGTAACCTGTTCGAATTCACTGTACAAAAAAATGTTACACAAGTAACCGTAACGTGCACAAATAGTGAAAGTAATATAGAGCCTGTTCTATTGTATCACAGATGTGTATAAATAATAGAATTAATCCCGTCTATTGTATATGAATATAATTAAAGTAAATATTAAATAGCATTTATTTGTCAGTGAAGTTTAGAGTGGCGCGTCAACCTAGGCCACGGCGATATAGAATATTCTCCTATTATTTACATATATTAAGCCTATGACCGTCGGTCTCGACTACACCTCGACGTCTTCCCCTGGGTCAGGTGTATAAAATAGCTAAAAGCTATATCTATCCATCGAGAGTTTAAATAAAACGTATAAAAGGTAACTCTATCTCACAGTCAAGTTAAGGTACGCATATATAGAGGTATAAAAGAATACCAGAAAACTGAGACAAGCACTGAGCAACATTCATAGTCACGAGCGAACTAATTAAGTAACAATAAAATCGCACAACTTCGAAAACCTTAAAAAATCTTAAGATCAATTTTGAGGTAGATTACTGTTTACATAATATGCATCAATGAGGTAATATATTGTACGTTTGTTACGAGGAACTGACGCGTCGGGAGCGATCAGACGACACTTGATCCGTCCCGGCAGTCGGAAATAACGGAGGTAGATTGGTTAGAGAATAAAGCGAGGAGAAGATTTACTGCGTGTGGTTGGGGAGGGGACCTTGCGGGAGGTGCGGCGTGACCTGGTGGCGGTGTTCACGCGCGATGTGGCGACGCACGGTGTTGTTGCGGGTGAACGTGCGCGAGCAGTGCGGGCACGGCACGCGGATGCCCTGGTGCCGCTGCCGGATGTGCGCGCGCAGGTTGGTCTCGTAGCCGTATAGTCGTTCGCAGTATGGACACTTTAATTTCTTTCCTGGAATGTTTGGATAATATACTATAGCGTTGATAAATGACAAAATAGTCCCCCAATCTCCCGAGTAATAATATCATGTCATGGGGAAAATAGGAACAAGCCCATAGAACCTTTACAGTTTCGACATTTAAAAATCAGTCTAGAAATGTCGGAGTAATCGTAGAAGAAATAACACCACAGAAAACGCTACCACGTAATTACAAAATCGCAACATAGATGGCGCTGCATGTAACATGTTACAATAATAATATAATATATCCAGTGGAATAAAATATTATTCGACAAATTTCCTCTTACAGGCATTATTAATTTCGCAAAAATCAAAATATCACTTCAAAATAAATTCAAAGCTGCTTGAGCAAACGTTAGATTATTAATAAGGTAATTTATTATTGATTTTTAATAACAGTGGATCAAGAAAATTGAAAGTCATACCGTCAGCTGTAGCAATCCCACCAGACTTGCTGGTGATGAGTTTAACTGGCCAAATGTCGGGACTAGGTTTGGGCGGCACTGGCGAGGTCTCGTGCGGTTTCTCGTGGTAGTTGCTGGTCGGGATCGGTACGGCGGGGGGCGGGGAGTTGTTGTACGTCGCCCCGTGGAACTCTCCCTCACTCTTTATCCGGAGATCTATAAAAATGCTGAACTAAGTGGACATTCGGAAAAAATATGAAGCATATTATAATTTACAAGGTAGCTTTTGTACGCGACTTTTACTTTTGGCCTGCGATTTACTCTTTCGAAACATTTTTTATCATATATATGTATTAGTCTTAGCGTAATGTTTTCTAGCTTTCCTCGGTTATTATATATTATATATTTTAGCAATAAAATATTTTTTCAAATCGAACCAGTGATTCCTGAAATTAGCGCCTACAACCAAAGAAACAATCAAACAAAGTCTTCCGCTTTATAATATTATTAAGTATAGATTTTTAAGCCTCAGATTTGCCCTTTTTTAAATTTTGCTCGGGTTGATGCCATGTGGCAGAGATACCTTTCTTCCCGATGTAATCGAATAATATCGTAATATAATGCGTATACTACCCGTATTGGAATTAAATAGAGTTCAATGCACTTGTAATCGGATATATTTTTATTATCATAACATTATGTGATCAGCATAGATAATTTCGAAATTTTTGGCTTATATTTCTTCGTATTTAAATAAATGAAGACTCAGTAGGTAGGCAACCGAAATACCTTCAGCCCCTTGATCGTTAGACAGTCGTTCCATCATTTCTTCTTTGACGGAGGATGATCGTTCGTATCCGTTGTTCTTGGTGGGGTTGGCCAGGGTCGATGTGCAGTCGGGTTGGGTCTCCTCGTACCGGACGCTGGCGCCAGGCGACGACCGCGTATCCGGCTCATCTACCACGCTGCCGCAGTGAGATGATGATGAACTTTGCCTAAAATCAGTAGATGGAAATATTACATGCTAGTCTTTTTGCCGATTCTTCTCACAATCCCTCTGTAGTGTTTGTGTCGTTTTTTCTCTCAATCCCACCTCTATGTGTTTGTGATGCTGCAGAAATTGTCTGATGTTATTACCTGTAATTCCGTGCATGTGGGCTCTGTGATGGCGAGGGTTTCGGCGGGGCTGGTCGGCGGTGTGACGTGGAGTGGATGGGCAGGTGAGCTGGTGGGGCATATCGTCCTATGCCGCCGCTACTGTGCAGCGGCATACCATACGACGGCATGATGGGGGCGAACGTCGTGTGGGTCTGCGGCGGAGCCTCCTGTACCTCACAGTTCGCTCCGGACACTGGGCTCGTCTTCACTCGGTTCTGGTGACGCTCAGAGGATTGCTGGGTCTGTTGCTTCACCCACGCGTCTTGGGACATCTCCATTGATAGGCCTTTGACCTGAAATTTTATAGACACTTAAGAAATTTTATAGATAAGAATTGGTAGATACAGTGTATGTATTGGCCCATAATTTGACTTTTTTATAAAACCTAACCTATGTATAGTAAATAAGGTATAGAAACATATTTTCATTCTAATACAAAAAATAAAAAATGAAATAAATTAATAGATAGTTTATTCAGATTTTATCGTGATTTAGACAAAGAATCGGCTCGATTGCGTTATACCTATAACAAAATTACCTGTAAATTTTCCCCACTCTTGAGGAAGCTGGACAAGGCATCCTGGCTGACATGCACCTCGCCCTTGTACATGAACTCGAGGAGGGCCTGCATGTTGTCCGCGGTGGTCGCCTCCAGGAACACATAGCAGGCGCCGGCGTGGCTCGGGGGCGCAGTGTCGAACAGCTCCTGGAAGTGCTTACTGCACGCCGCCAGGATCACCTTGTGTGCTTTGAACTGACGACCTGGAAGAGGAGAAGAAGTCATGAGCATATGAATTACTATTAACGTACGAATTGTAGAAGTAACACATTCCCTTACATTGCCTTTAGGGGGACTATGATAATTATAACCCTATGATATTTTATATTTTTCTATAGAAAAAAACGATTAAATTAGACTTGAGAAAATAAATATTATTAGAAATTATAATTGCCTATTCAAAGTACAATAGTTTAGTTAAAATATTATTAAAACCATTTACATTCTATACTATTTATGACTAGGTACTCCATATTTTGTTTAACAACAGTGACTCCATCTGGTATGACGTCACGACTCACGAGTGACTTGCGCGGAACTAATGTATAGCCTTGAACGTTCTACAATATGCAAGAGGAAGCCAATTACTTCGTACATCGAGTGAGACATAATATTATGATGTTGTTGTTTTCGTTAAAATAAGTAACAAACAACAAAATATTACAATAGAATATTAAAATCGTAACAGATTGTGGGAAATTACACTATATTATGTCGCTACTAACCGTGAGTATAGCAGTGTTTTCGTTAGCATTTGCGTTGTTAGTGGTTTAAGGCATTTATTTCTCATAAGAAATCATTTTTCAATAAGTTACAGAGTTTAATGTCGCAAAACATACAGAGTAATTAGGTTTCAAATATTAAACGATATATCGTTATCAGAGTCACCAATTAACTTCATTTCAGAAATGGTATACATTCAAAGCGTTCCTATAGAATAAAGAATAAAAAATAAAGAATAAACACTATCTCTTTACTGTGACACAATGGCGGTAGTTGCTAGATTTGTATTATAAATATTTGAAGCTATTTTGTATTTTAAATAATAAACTTAGAAGTTTAACATTCAAGTAATACATTTTTAATTATAATAAGAAGCAAATTAAGTACTTAAAAAATAGTTATCGTTTATTTTTTATTTTTTTATTTTGTACATGTACTTACAACAATTAAGTATGTTGCTATCAGCGTGCAATTAAAATAATTAATACAAACTATCACCATGGGCCTAGCCAAATCAAGTTGAAATATTTATTGTAACATAATATACAAATTAAATATTAAGAAAATAAAATATTAATGAAACAGATATTATAACGACACTTACAAGAAACAAACAAGAAAGGTGAATCCGCTAATGGCCAAGTGATTAAAGAAATGAATACAATTTAAATAAATAATTTCCCTCATATACTTGAGTAGAATACACCTGGTGTTTTATTGATAGCTTATATAATGGCGGAGCAGCTGCAGTTTTTTTATTAATACAAAATAAAAATATATAACATTTATTGGATAGTCGGCAATCCAAATTCGCATTACGCAGGCATACAGTTGGCCTTTATGCCTTTTGCTTTTAATAGACATAGATAATAAATTATATTAGATAGGCTGTAGAAACTGAAACTACCTATATTATTTTCCATGAAATATCAACTTGAATTAATTAAATATATTCGGCCGAGGAAGAATATAGCCTTTGTTTAAGTTCAATGAGACACATTATTATCTAGGTCATAATGTTTATAGATCTAGTGTCGACTAGAATTCTTGAATCTAGGTGCTAGAGATGAAAGATTAATACCCGCACTCTACGACTGGATGGACCCTATATAGAAACAATAAATAGTTTAAAAAAAAAACTAAAAAAGCACGCTTCTTATATTATCATTGGCTCTTAATACGTATGCAAGGTTTTGAATTAATTAGACTTCTGGAGAGAGGTAAAAATCGTAGTCAAAGATTCCATTACATACATACATAGATACAGCCCAAGCTAATAAAAGCATGTTAAAAACAGATTGCTGAATGCGGCAACTTAATATTGAAGTATACGTGTAAAACACGGGTTCTTTTACTTTATGCTTGTGACGTTAAGCATGGCGGGTACGCCGGATTCGGCGTATTAAATGTCGCAAATGTTTAAGTAAGCTGACGACATCTTGTCATAGCGCGCGGAGACCAATCGTTCATGCTACATTATATATATGCTACATTCATTAAATATACACTGCACTGACTATGTGACTAGTTAAACACAGTATAGAGATAATGAGAAAAAAAATGTTAACAATGTTTATTTGACGTTAAAGTTATAATAATCCCAAACTTTTAATTTCTTTTCGTATCCAGAACATTTTATTAATCCCACGTGGGAGCAAAATTGTGGGAAAATGTTTCTAACGCGATTTAAAAGTTCCAAGTACAACGAAAATGAAAATTGCGAGCAAACTTTTAAAACAATGGTAGGACATTAGGACGATGACTAACTTGGGAGTGGGAATACTCTTAAGAAAAATACATTTAAATATTTAGAATTTAAAACTATTACACGTAAGTCTCCATACACAGAATGTTTGTTATAGATATACTAATATTAAAAAAGCTGAGAGTTTGTTTGTTTGTTTAAACGCTCTTCTCAGGAGTTACTGGTCCGATTTAAAAAATAACTTTATGTTGGATAGTCCATTTATAGAGAAGGCTTTAGGCTATATAACATTACACTGCGACCAATAGAAGCAGAGCAGTCATAAAAATGTGTGCGCGGCATGCACGGCGACGGGAAACACTTTACGTGTCTCAAAGATACCTACTATTAAACGCGGACGAAGTCGCGAGGAAAAGTTAGTCTAAGATAATATTATTATTTCACAAAAATACATTCTAAAGGTTATTGGATGCTACGCGATGGAGTAGCTAACATAATCTTATACATCTTAAATATTCATATTTAGTAATCTGTAGAATTTGCAGGTGTGTTAAGTTAGTATGAGCATATTTCTTTATGACTTGTCAAAAATAAAACCTAAGAACACCAAAATTCCCTGTGGTCACATTTCCAAAAACGTGTTTATTCTACCATCGCTTTTTAAAACGGAAAAGTTTCCACTGTGAAAACTTTTTTGTTTGTGTTTACTAACTTCAAACTTCTAAGTCATCAGAAATTAATTAATGAAATAATTTTTTCACGAGTTTCATTAGGGAGCTAGCCCCACCAGTCACGCGGTCAAAATCATTTTGTCTCATATCTAGATATACTCCGTTAAACAGTATACATAAGTATATAAAACTGCTAGGTTATATTTTATTTTTCTCACATAGACAATTAGTCATAATATTAGGTCCTTACATATGAAATTGGCGTTTTGTATGGGAGGAACATAAAGGTGATTTTT
>DWAK01000118.1:0-14097 GCA_018230145.1 Lepidochrysops patricia
ATCCCGACGTTTCGGCTACTTTGCAGCGGCCGTGGTCACGGGAGGACTGTCCTCCCGTGGGGATAAACTAAAATGTAAAATAAGCCGTGATAAAATCCATTAAAATCTGTTTTAATTGCAATGAGTAATATTCGCGTAAACTTAAGAAATCAATGGTAATGCTTGATATTTATGTAATATTGAAGCATAATTTCTAAGTTAATTACCTAATTACATAAACAAAATAACAATTCTTCAATAAAATAATTTTTTTTGAAATTATAGCTTATAATTTATAATTTGCCTTTTAGTTTTTATAATATAATCAGCTTGTGAATTATACCAAACATTATTTGCTAGAATCGAATAGTGATCCCACGATGTTCGCGGGAAAATGAGATATCACTCTATATTGACATAGAGAATACCTACTCTACACTCATATTATCCTTTCTTACAAGGATAAGAGGTGAGATCTAATGATCATTTATACCAAATTTATTCGAAACCCAAAGTTACATAATATTATAATTTATATCGCTTATCATCGCATCGCGTCTATTTATATTTCAGTGTTAATTAAACCTAAAATATAGATAAATAATATTATAATTTTTTATCCAAATCGGTTTATAACCGACGAAAACGTTATCCGCGAACATACACTTATTATTAAAAAACATGGTGGAATTGTGAAACCTGCTTTTGTTTTGAAGTCGATATTTGCTATTTCCGTCGTCGTGATTGCATATTGGACTGGCTTAATATATTCTCTGAAGAATGTTTTAACAGTTCAGCGATTTGAGAAATTACCTCGCCTTTATAAACAAATACCTCAGCGTAATCATCCTAAGTCAACGGAAACTGTTCGACGTCGGGGCGTTTCATAATATTTGTGATAGAGCCTGGGCGTTTAGCCTCAAAGCTCTTATTAAAGACCGACTTTTCCGTGTTTAGCGTAATTCTTATTATGAAAATAATTTATTACACTTATAATACATTACTATCTATAACCCGTAGAGTTACACCGTATCGCCTTCGAGGGCGATCGAGGCGATTACGTTACGTTTCCGATTAGTTTTGTAGCAGGGAGTTTCATACAAGGAATACTGAACGGCTCGAGGCGATACGGTGCCGATCCGTATCCGAGTTGATATTTGTGCTAAAACTATGTTGTGTTGATCCAGGATCGAAGGACAACAAATATAACATTTCACACGTTGCCTACTTGCAAAAACATACCTACAGTTTCGACGATGTTGGTCGCACCTAACAATATATATCGGTGGGTTTCACCGGTGATTCAAATTTCTCTATTGCTCTGTGCAGCCCACAACTCTTATTTGGCATTTGCGGCTAGCACTCTTCGCCACTGATTTGTACTCTCGTGTTTTATTAAACAGTATTCAGTAATCACTCCCCCTCACGTCCGAGCTCTGTTACAGACAGAGTATGACGAGGGTTGCGACCTGTGCATGGCTGATCTGTGTATATTGTGTTATCAAGGGTGGCAGTTGTGAGAAATTAATATTTACCTATAAAATGCTTTTTTTTAATATTGTCTGTTGAACACATAGCATATGTCTGCAAAGTTAGCAAATTCATGCCTATTTTTATAACGACAAAGAAGTCTATCAAACATCTTATATTTGTGTGTGTGTGTGTGTGTGTGTGTTTGGCATGCGCATGTCATACCTCGGCCCTATGAACTAGTATTCAACAAATGAAGATATTATAATATAGTCTACAGTTGTATAATATACAAGATATATTATGAATGTGACTTATAATAATCAGTCTAAAATTATAATAATTAAAAATGTACATTCATATACAAAAGTATGAAAAAACACTTTCGAAAAAATCGGTAAAAAATATAATAAAAGTGCCAACCCTATTATTTATCTATCATATTTAGTAGATTATAATTGATTCTATTGTTTACCGCGTGAGAACGGCCCTCCAGGAGGCTTGGGCAATTATCCCTCGTCTTCCATCTGTATCTTACCTTGTCTATGAATAGCTTAGGATCACTATCAACTGTTCATTATTTTTATTTATTTATAACGTTTGGCCACGTTTTTGTCCATGTGGAATAGTTACTCCCGATTCTCCCGATTTTGAAATATTTTTTATCACTGCTCCGCTCGTATTGGTCTTAGAGTGAAGTTTTATATATCCTTCCTCGATAAATGTACTATGCAACAGTGAAATAATTTTTAAAATCAAACCAATAGTTTCTGAGATAAGCGCGTTCAACCAAACTAACGAAAAATAAACTCTTTAGTATTATAATATTATTATAGATAGCATATTTTGAGGTATACTTAGTGTTAATAGGTGGCGTAAGTTTTACTATAAAACAATTGGTTCAATTCAAATAATATAGCCACAATACCTTTGTTTTTAAAATCCTTGTGTCATAGAACTTCATGGTCAATGGTCATGATGCATTGTTCCAAAATATAAAAGGCGCATACAATAATATTTCGCTATTTT
Organism: Lepidochrysops patricia; assembly: GCA_018230145.1. Taxonomy (NCBI): domain Eukaryota; kingdom Metazoa; phylum Arthropoda; class Insecta; order Lepidoptera; family Lycaenidae; genus Lepidochrysops; species Lepidochrysops patricia. The sequence goes on from DWAK01000118.1 coordinate 2,479, forward strand.
CTCGCGGCGTAGCTAAATATTGGTACGTCGACGTGATGTGTGAACGAGATTCTATCGAACTGTATTTTAAACTCGGTTTAAGGTGTTGTCGCCTCACCTCGATTTCTGCGAAATGAGGACTTTATACTTTTATCACGGACTTGAATAAAGAACGCCAAAGATAAGTATACGAGTAATATCTTTGCTCTAAGGTGTCTTATAAAATATAAGTAGAAAAGAAACGATAGTCACAGGCATAATCATTAAAATGCCATTATATGCCATATGCTTATATGCCATAAAATAACACACATAGGGCCTAGTAGCTATCTCGACTAGTACCTCGATCCTTGGAATCACAGACACAATGGATATTTAATTATTATGCGGCGGCTGCCGCTCGGGGGCTGAAGGGCTAGGAGATAATGCGTTAGTCTGTTTAAAATTACATAAGAAGTTACATATTATGTTGCACAAATCCGAATGATAAACTGCAATGAGCACTGCACCATTCATGCAATGCTATGAGTCTAAAATTTTCCATCGAAATATTCCGTCTCAATATTCGAGAGCGACACCGGATGGCGCAGTCTCGCACAGGCATAGAGTATGATATGAGGCAGCAATGAAGCAGGATGGTAAACGATGAGGCAGGATGAAGCGGGATGAGGCAGGATGCGGCAGGATGAGGCAGGATTGGGCGATCCCCGGCTTCCGGAGCCGCTGGGGAAATGAACACTCTCACTGCTCGCAGTTATTGATTTCAGTTTTGAAATCGCTCAAACATGACGGAAATTCAGACCGTTCTATACTTCGAGTTTTGAGTATGAACGTTTTGTTTTTAAGTTTATATTTTATATTATTTATTAGGAAGTAACGACTACGAGTATCAATAATATGAATAATAAAAAAAAACGTCTATTTGTTATCGCTTGACGCACAAAAAAACCGAATTTTCGTAATGAAGTAATAAGAAACATCTAGTAATTATACTACTAGTTAGTACTCTAAAACTTTGTTGCACATTTTTATCACCAGAGAACTGTATATTTTGTTAAATAATTGCTTCTGCAATAAAACTAATCTATCTCATTTTCCGGGACTAAAGGTATAACCATACCAACTATCATCTAAATCAACTCAACAGTTTAGGAGCGAAGAGCTAACAATTAAGCACTGACGATGTCGAATATTACAAATAAGAAACTCAACCAAGAAACCAACGATTCTATGATTAACCCTTCGATGTCCTCGCGGAAGCTGGCTAACAATTGACTATCTATTGTGTCTGGGATTCCCGCGATCGAAGTATTAAGCAAGAACATTTAACATTTATAATATTATTAATAATCCCATAAGGAAAAATATACTAATCGTATCCCAGTGTATACAAAATGTCCGCGTATTCGGGGTTCCAATCCCGCGATATCCACTCGATATCCCGGTAACTCGTTTACCGCGGGTCGGGTCTCTCTAATGGCGTATTATGGAGCACTTTCAAACCTTCACCTTTCAAAGTGTATCAATTTTTCATTTTCAATATCATCATCATTTTTAAGGTTGATTAACTTAATTACATTGAAAATTGTCTATCTGCTCTTTAGTGATTCTGTCTTGTATCATATTCCAGTACGATGTAACGTGAGATAAAAATAAAATCGTTAATAAAGAATAAGGTAATAGTATGATGGGCTAACAACTATTTTTTAACTGCAAAATCATGCGCCAAGACATCACTTTACGTGCATGAGTAATAATAGTATAAGTATTATGTAGGTAACTAGTGCAGTAAGTTGTCAAGTGTCAATTACGCACGAGAGAAGTTGGTAGCGTTTTTTTCCTCGAGTGGGCAATCGACAATACCGCACGAGTGTAATATACTATTTTTAACACAAATGCGGAAATAAAAGTAAATATTTCAGCACCCGCCATTGCGGATGAATTCAAAAATTCGCGCGCGGTGTTCGAAATTTAAATTAGAATGCGAGAAATGTCATTTGAGTGCGGAAATAATTCATGGGTGGCCCTATACTCGCCGCGATAGCATGCGTGAAACTAGTACTTACGCCGCATAAGTGATGAAAAAAATATTATCTTCGCATCACTCGCTATATTCCAAACACTAGTAAATAATATAATAGTTTCGGTCGACGAAATGTTAATCCTATAGTTTATGTTTTCCTCAAGTAATTACCAAGACAATGGTCTGGATAAACCTGATGGATGGCCATTGTACCTGGTATTACCAAGAATTTGGGTAAATGGTAAATGGTGGATTATGACTGAAATTTGTGGAGGCCTACGGCTTTAAGGTTTTCTTAAGTATAGTTGGTTTGTTGAAACACAAAGGTACATTCGTACCGAATCTATACTAATACTAGGCGACAGTTGCGAGGCGTCTCAACAACTCAATTTCTATCAGCTTCCCTTTTGAGTCAGTGACTCGAAATTTCCTTATTGCACTGTGCTGTATGCAATTGTATACATCCCTTATATAGCGACTACGGATTCCCTTCATAGCAAATTCACCCTTCGCTACTACTAGGCGATACCCGCTACTTCGTTGCTCGGAAAGTCGTATAATGCGTGAGAATTGTATATTCATTTGTCGCTATAAAAATCTTATGTACTATCTCGGGTGTTAATAGTAAGTAATAAGTAATCTTCATATGAAACGTCACCTATATCTGGCCAACGCTGTGATACGGCGTGATACATAGCCATGACAACTGTTAAATAAAAATATAATTAAAATATATTAATGGATATGAAATGTCATCTATATCTGGTCAATGCTCTAGGCGTGATACATGGACAAGACAACTGTTAAATAAAAATATATAAATGGATAAACTGACACACAATCACATTTATGATATCAACAAGAATAAGGAAGTAAAAATAATGATATGGATTATAAAGCTGAACAGGTCGATTATTTGCTTGAATGTTTATCTCTAATTACATAATATATTAGTGTGGGTAAAAAAAAATTGAACTGAAAACTCCCCCGCCTATATAAGAACCGTAAAATTCTATTTAAAGTGATCAATTTAAAACTTCATAAAAAAATCTAAAACGATTTGAAATCACTGGATTGTAACATTCATCGTCTGCAGCGAGAGATATGACACGGATTGGCATAAACAATAACTATCAATACAAAGACTTCCCCCGTTTCAGATTGTATGTCACAACCATTGATATATAAGCCCTAGATCGACAGTCTCATACAAAAGTAACACTCGAAAGTGTTCCAAAATATATGGCTGTCTCAAATTAATGTAAGCTATAAGCTATATAGCAAGCTTAATTATTGCAAGTTCAACCTTATACGAACTACTTAAAGTTGTAATTACATGGGTACATGCATACAATGGGTGTACGTTGCACTCATTTTTCGAGGACGTTTATCAGACATTGAGTGTGAATTTTGGGTTTTTTGTATATCAATGGTCAAACAATTCACAATTATCACCCTGGCAACAGAGAATACGGCAAAGTCGACAATATTTAATTAGGATCAATTTACACTGAAACGAGACGACACGCTACATAAAAGCGATACGAAATTGAAATGATACGCTTGAAATTTTAATTCCAATGTTTTTTACGGCACCACATTGGGCGTCGTCTCGCCACGTTTCGGTGTGAATAGTAATCATTAGTTTCGCGTAGATGCGTAGCGCTGACGTAGCATGCTACGATCCTCGTAGGTCCGCGTAGCACTCTACGCACAGGTTAAAACTACTGGTTAAGGACTTTAGTAATTGCTTTAGTTAAATTTATTAATTGGCAAATTAAAAAAGGAAATATTATACATAGGTTACTATAATCCTATAGGATATAATAATACATACATAGGTTACTATAATCCTATAGGGAATAATAATAATCGCTCCTATAGGAGAATTGGCTACTATGTATTTTTTATTTTAGGGCCCTAAATTTATTCTGTCTAACAACGTCTGTCGGGATCAGCTAGTATATTATATAAGTTGTACCTTTGTGTCAATAATCAAATTATTTGTGTACAATATTCTATAGAATACCCCCCATAGTCTGGCAACATAGTTTACGAGATACCTCAATTATTTATGTGCGAAGTTTAATTAAAACTAATTAAATATGCTCATGGAATGTCGTCATGGAGGCTGGAGTTGCTAAATAGTTTCCATGTTATGTTGTGACATAATTAGATCAAGAGACTGTATTACTATGGTTCTTAAGCACTGGTCGGCCATCTTGCTTTTTTGCTCTATTTAATGCTTCACAATATTATGTATTTTTCAGAGAAAATTTTCTATTATGCATTGATTTAGATTTTATTTAACTACATTGAAAATACTTAATATTGAGTTTTTGTTCTAAAATATAGACAATGACACATAATGAAAAAAAAGTAAGAAAGCTGCAGAACACAATTATAAATATGACACTGCGTGTATAAACTATTATTATTAGTAGGTATTTTTGAGATAGAACACCTACTTATTAGTTAAATCTTAGTTTCAGAGTGTCTAAAGTTTTACAAAACTTTGTACACAGTTAAGATGTAAAACATCTTGCTATGAAGCTCAAAGCAAACAATTAAACATTAACGCTAGTTAACTCTTTTGTGACAAAAAGAGCAGTTTTTCGCGTTTTTCCTTTCCGCCACTGTGGAACGTCAAAAAAAATATTTCTTTTGTTTTAAATATGCTATGAATAAGAAATATAACTTAATTTTTGTTATTATTTATTTTACTCTAGGATTCATTCACTATGTTTCAAGATATAGAGCAAAAATATATTTGCTACTATTGTGATGAAATAAAGAAGCTGAAAGATTTACGTATCAATTGGAATCGATACGAGAAAGACATCATACTATTACTGAAACCACTTCCAAATTTAATGGAAAAAATGGAAAAAAGGTCCCAACCTTAGGCAAGGAACTCATGACGCGTTTTTCTCTCGCGCTTGCCGCGGTTGTGAGCCCGCAGCCTTTGAAGAATACAGATATCTACCTATATCCATATAAAAATGAAATCAAAACTCACGACGCGTTTTTCACCAATAAGGCTTGCGGTTTTTTTGCACGAAGAAAAACCGCGAACGCGGCGGGCGCGGGGAAAAACCGCGTAGTGAGTTCTTACTCACGACGCGGTTTTTTCCTCGTTTCTATGAGCTCTTATAGCAGTATTACTTTAATATTACATCAGAATTTTGTGTAAACAAAAATTATCTATATTTTATATACTTACTTATGTAACAAAAACTATATTTCTTCGGCAAAATCTTAATGTGATAACAAGACTGTTAGAAAAGCTCATAGTAAGGCCCCTGATCTGCCTGCCTCAAGTAATAAAATCACTGAATATACCTTCCCCATATTGATTTTTCTTTAAAAAATTCTAAGTACCTCCTTTTCAAATCATTCACACTAGAGTAAATATTGATAGGGTATAAAACACCCTTAAATCTGGTAAGCTCTCACGGCTCGAGCACACTTGAGCGTGTGTGGGGTGTGAAAATAGGGTGGGCATGTACTATTTGATAAAGGATGGAATTAGATTAAAAAATGTCCTACTCGTATTATCAACTCTAAAGTTTGTGATGACTAACTCATAGGCTACAATAACAATAAACTAAAAAAAGATATTGTGGAGGCGAAACCGCGGAAACCACCCAGCTAGTCATCTATATACTCGTTTATAAAAGAAAGTCGTGTTAGTTATAACTCAAGTATATAAAAGAAAGTCGTGTTAGTTATAAGTTATAACACTATTTATAACTTAAGAACGGCTAAACCGATTTGACTGAAAATTAATAGGGAGGTAGCTAAGAACCAGGAGAAGGACATAGGATATTTTCATCCCATTCCCTTCCCGCGGGACGTGACATAAAATGTGGTATAACAATTAAAGGCAACTTAAAAAAATCTGCTCATTTATTGCCTCTAACCGCTTGGCCGCAGCCAAATAACCGCTCAGCCACAATCAAATAAGGCTGTGGCCAAGCGGTAAGGCGGAATAAGTTCACCCAGTCAGCTAGTATTATAATATGAATGGGAAAGTACAAGAAGAACATGGTTAAACATTTTTGTCTTGGAGTAGGTACTTGTCGTAGTACTAAAGTATTTGAATACCTTCTATAAAATAAATACATAGTAAACAGCTGTCATTTGATCTTTGTTGTAAGCTGTGTAACTTAAACTATCCTTATCTTTTATTATATCCACATAGAAAAAGAAATCTAAACTCACCACGCGTTTTTCACCCGTAAGGCTTGCGGTTTTTTTGCATGAAGAAGAACTGCGACCGTGGCGGGCGCAGTTCTTCGCAGGCTTTTTATATTTAAAAATAGTAAACAGCTGTCATTTGGTCTTTGTTGTAAGCTGTGTAACTTAAACTATCCTCACCTCAAATAATATTAGAATCAAAGGTTTGTATTCAGTCTTGAATGTTCGATACTCAAACATACACAAAAACTAAACAAATTATACACATAAACCATCCGTGGGAATCAACCAATCGATTAGTGAAAACCGCATGTAAATCCGTGCAGTAGTTTTTGAGTTTATCGCGAATAGACAGACGGACAGACGCGACCGGGGACTTTGTTTTATAATATGTAAGGATTTGGAATAGCATTCAAACTTTCCTTTGAGCTTGAACTTGTTGACAGTCTGAACTCTGAAACCGCTTGCGTTTTGATTCAATATTTATTAGTCGTCGTCGTATTCTTGTGTGAGGTTTATGAAATAACCTTTAAGTTACGAGGATTATAAACTAAAATGCTTAAGATACTTATAGACTAGAGTATTATAATATGTACTAAAATATACGATGCATTACGACGCTTTGAAAAACTTTTATGAGAAGGATATAATTTGATCGCAACGACTGCACACTGACTTTGAACTGAAGGTGGAACTACATAATATTTTTGTTCGATTGTGATACACCGTATGCCTGATCGAGTGGTAGCTTTAGTGATAGTGTCTTTAACCTTACAACCTCGTACAGACCTATATGTTGCATTATTATGGGGGCGCAAATGCAAGCAACACCAGCCGGTTTTGGTGCGTAACTTTAATTGCAACACAGTTGCATTACGCGTTAGTGGTAATTCCTATAATTATGGCCACGTACCACAAAATCTTGGTAGGTTGTAGATAATAAAATGTCTATTCTTATGTAGACAAATCGCATATCTTACTTCGCGTGTTGATGTTTCTTATTACTCGTCTCTTATAAAAATATCATAATTATTTGGTAGAAGAAAACGAAGAAATCCCAACAACGGCAACTAATAAACTAACTTCATTAAATAACGCGAGCGAAACTCGCTGGAGAGAGTGGAGCGGTACGAATAAGATGTGGATATGATAATACTAGTTTTAAAGATTTTCTCGAAGCTTCGAAAAAACTTTGATATTTGCCGCTGATAAATGCATCTATCTCTTTCTTAAGAGGATATTTTTAAAAGTTTGCTTAGAGACGCTTATTCCAGCTTTAGAGCCACTGCATTTAAGCCAAAATAATATTTTTTTTTCGACAAAAGTACCTATTAAAATTAATTTTATATGTACGTAACTATTTATAGGTAATATTATTTTTAGGTAATATTATTTATAAGTAATAGCTGGTTATCCAAGAACTTACATTGAGACGAAACTACATTGACTAATATTTTTTACTAGCCTTCCTACTGCTGTCCAAAGACCTTCCCCCACTTCTTTTGTTCCGTTGGCCAGACTGATCAATTAATTAATTATTAAATATCTTACCTTCGGAAGACATTGACTTGACTTGAACGTCTTATGTCCATAGACTCTATTTAATATTATCAATTAATCCTCATTTTAATTAAAATATAATAAATTACCACCTCCACACTTCGGCGTAAGGCGTTATAGTTTGTATGAGAGCGACGTCACCTGACGTTGTGAAGTTCTCGCCGTGTTCTCGCCCTTAATAGGGACGAACTTCCCGGAATTGAATTTCATCAATGCGACAAATATACATACAGCTTGGATACGTCATCATTAAGCTCAGTGGCGAGGTGTTTTGTGACTCCGTTCTTCCGGCTTCCTTTTCGGTAGTTTATTTCTAAGTGCAATGCAGTTTCAGTCTAAAACTACTCCGCTCTTTGCCCCTGATACAGCTTCATCTATACGTCATCATTAAGGGAAAATCATACTGAAACGAAACGAGCCGTATGAAGCATTTAGAGCAACACTTGCCGCTTGACATTTTTACTCCGTATCGCTGTGTGGCGAACCATTTGACCTCGTTTCAGTGTGAATTTATGATATTTTGTGGATTCATTATGTTGATCACATATAGAAAAGTAGCGGTATACAATCAGAAGCATTTAAAATGTGAAGGAGAGCTTGGTATAAAATTAATTGACATTAAGTAATACCTTAAGCTATCATTACTCTGAGTACTACAGTAACACATGTATGCTTAACCTCTGGTAATATGGTGTCCTAACACTAACTGTTAGCAATGAGAGCTGGTAAACAACCCCAATTGGCTTGTAGTGTCGCAGCCGAAATGTTTGTTAACAATCAAGAGAATAACATACGCTAAAACAAACCATATTTCAATTACATAAGGCTTAAAACCCGTTGAACGAAGGGTCATATTTCAAGAGAATGTGACATTGTAAACTAAACTGTGTTGTGGTTAACTTAAGGCTTAACATCTAATGGAGGTGATATTGCATCCGCAATGGTCCGGTATTACGTGTATGATATAAGCGAGTTTCCAATCTTTGTTGGAGCTTTTTGTTTATGTATTGTGGCTAGTGTAGTTAGGACTTTTGTATCTGGGCGATAATTTTACTGTCCGTCATCACTATCAGCATTGTAGTCGTCTAAATATTGTTTTCAAATTTTTAACTGATTGATCTATGCAGCTGATTTTGATCTAGTTTTTTTTAATCTAACATGATCAACAGCGTATTTAGCTAAAACTCATCATCATCATCTAACTCATTGCTAATCATTCATTGTTTGTGAAACCGAATTAACTACATTAAGTTATAACAAAAAAATATAAACTACCTAATACTGGAGGTAGTATATTTTTTTTATAATTATTATGAATCTTAAAAAGGGAAAGTCTGGCGTACATATTATTAGTTCACTCCTCTCAACTACTTTTAGAAATCGATAGAAACAAAATCCTTATTAAACCAACATGCCCTAAAATGCCTACGCAAACACATTCGCGCTAATGTATGCGGTGTATTTGCTTTAGCTGTTCAGTTCGGAAATTATAATTGCGCTGATGGAATTTGAAATTGGAATTGATTTGTGCAGTTCTTGAATTCCGTGCACATTTCATAAATTATTAGCTTATGTATCTAATGATGAGTTAGAACCACAGAATTAAAACCTATGGGCTTAGAGTTGTCACGGATTTGTACATGGTATGATTTGAATGGATTTGTGTAGTTAAAAGTCTTTAAGTTAGCCAAATATTTCTAAGATACTTATTATTGCGATAAAAATAATAATACATAATATTTAGATAAGAATTATGTTTCTTGTTTTCTATTTTTATAATCATGATATTGCTTTAGAGGGAAGTAAAAGTCCCTAGAGGAAAGAGATTTTAGACGTTTGGTACTTTCTAGTTTTCTTGAAGATCCTTTGATATTACAATCAAAATTTGCTGATGCTCATGATGGTAGAGCAAGTGGTGATATTATACTGTATGTGATTCACATCAAATCCAGTTAATCCAACAGAACTGTCGAGGACCGTGAAATCACATATTGGACGGCTATTCAGAAAATATACTTTTATTTCGATTTGAAATGCTACTGTCAAACTGAAATCCTTATATAAAGCGGTCGATCTGCGCTGGGGAAGATATAAGAAGGTGCAGAGGCCTTGTTGTAATATATTATGTAGTAGAGATAGTAATAAGATAATACGTAATAGGTTTCTTTTGGATAAATAAGGATTAGTTAACGCCGGATGTTCAAAGGCGACGTGCAAAGTGGTGATGTAAAAAGGAAATGTAAAATAGGGCTGTTTCCTAGTGTCAAATAGCATGTTTATGATGCGATTTATTTTGAAATTCTTGAGTAGAGACACACTAATCTGATCGAAGAATCTATATTTTATGTTGCCACGATCAAAAGTTATAAGTAAATAAAAATATTGCCCATCTATTTCTCGCAAAACAAATTGTGACGTCACCGCTCGGGTGCTCGCTACAGCCATACATTCCTCAATTGACACTGTACGGCGGTAGCGAGACATGATAACAATAATCCTTTGATAATATACTACACTAGATTTAGCTTCACCTAATAAATGACAGACCAAACATTAGCCAGCTTTTCTATGCTTGTGTGCGTGACCGCTTTGTCTTACACTCGCGTCATGTCATACAAATTCATCCAATATGTCTATGTGTGTGTGCAAAGAAAGTCGAACAGTTAGCCTTTATTTTTTTTGACGTTTTCGCGCGATCTAATGCTCAATCTATCTGTAGTATATAATCAAAGATATAGTCATCCAAAAAACCCCCACTAAATATCAGTGTTGCCATGTCTTCCGTTTTCCCAATCTGCTGCTACAACGCCCGAGAAAATTGTATTTCTAAATCCGACTATTCTTTGCATGCTATTTTGACTTCACATCCGTGATGCCGAATATTAAAGTTCAATTTCTACGGCCACTGCACATTGGTGACGATAAATATTAAGCTACTGGAGTAACGAAGAATAGTTTTTACTTCCTTTGTCACGTGAAAAGATCTTTCCAGAACCTAATGGGGACTATTAACTAATTCAGTGTAATGCTACTGAATATTTTTTTTATTGTTACACTAGATGAGCCTGGCAGATGTTGTTCTGTCAAAATATTATGTACTTAGAGCTTAGGGGTATGATAATAGTTATGCTATGATCAGACCAACTAAATGAAAATAAAATTTTATCCTAAATTGGTTGCGTCGTTTCGAAGTATGGCATCTAACGCTAATACGATTTTTTTATCTAAACATAATATGGGTTTAATTATAATAAAGATACTGAGTAATTTCATGAAGTGAAATGAATAATTGAAATCGTGCAGAATTATTAAGCTCTCCGCTCTACAATTTTGAGATTTTTTCCGCCCAAAGAAAAACAGACCATAAACTATTTCGTACAAAAGCTTATTGAGTTTCACCAACGAGAGATTTTAAGCTCTATTACATAGTATTAAGGTATAGTTTTGTATGGGTTGTGGGTTTTAAAAATTTAAAGAAATGATAATAAAATGTGTTGGCCCACAGCGCCGTGCGGAATTAACGGAGGTAACGACGTGACGCACATTTTCATTATGACTGTACCGCATGTTATGTGGTCACACAATAGAGGAGAGAGAAAGAGATATAGACCAGTGGTGAAGGGTGGGATTACTTCATAGGGAAGCCGAAGTTTGAAAATGAAAACTGATAAAATACCTGCCAAGGTAATGTTAATTGTACCTTGTACTTTTAATATCTGTGACTTACATTACCAAAACTTAGCTTTATTGTTAAACCTAATTAATTTACAAACATGAACAAAAGCTTAGCTATTGAAATTAATTTTAAAATATGTTTATAGCTACTAGATATTAAACTTGTTGCAATTTAGTAGTTT
>DWAK01000119.1:0-14096 GCA_018230145.1 Lepidochrysops patricia
TGAAAATGCCCGTAAGTACTAAAAGCCCTCATAGTATTGTTTGTGAATACGGGTGTTAATGCACAATTGCGACTTCGATAGATAGAGATAAAAACGAAATAAGATTGTATACAAATCACATTTTGAGACTAATCTGTAATTAATACGTCATGATGAACTTGAAGGAGAAAAGTAAAAACTTTTTTGTTATTTCAAATAACAAAACACCATTTTCTGATTGTATCTGGTGATCTTTGAACTTTCATCGCGTCGGTGTAAACACGAATTATTTTATATTTAAGTACACAAACAACATTTTTTGTCAGGAAGGTTAAGCATAATGTAGGCATGATAAGCACGCGATAGTTTGTAAAGGCGATTCTAGAAAACGGTCGTTTTGCGATTAGATCACGACGGCCAGTGGCCAGCCCCCGCGTGGGGTAGCGTGGGGAACCGGGGAACGGCGTGGCGTGGGGTGTTGTTAATTGCGCCGTTTTGTGAACATGGAGTAGCGTGCCTCGCGGGTAATCAGCGCCCGCTGACTGATTGCTTTTTAAATAGGTTTTATGCTCGGTAAAAATATTTCATACTGTAAAGGAAAATTACCGAATGTCAACGGTGTTTAGAAAATGTAAGCGCCTAAAACTTAATTTAAATTTAACGCTTTAGGTATGGGCTGGTCTCGGTGGACCACTAGAGTGATACAATAGTTTAAATTTTTATGACAGGTCAAGGCGCCGATTCTCGTGAAGGTTGATACTGCCAACCATGAACACTCTCAATTCGCTACACCAGAGGTTTCTTTCATTAATAATTTTTGCATTTCTAATTCTAGAGGCTTTTGGCATTTTGTTGTTTAGGTCTACCATGGATTTGGTTAGGTTTCAGTATGTAAGGAAAACTAAAAAGGAAAAAAGCTGGTTCAGTCGACCTTATTAATTTATTAAGTTTATCATTAGAATGTTTAGGAAGCTTACATTATGAATTAAATTCTAATAGTTGTAGATAAAGATTGGTGTACCTACAGAACACTGTAATTGGTTTGAACTCACGTACTTGGCTCGCATTTTCTAGAAATAAAATGGAGCAATTATGTAAAGATGCCAAGGATTATAAGTGTTATTTATGATAAAGGTGGAGATTATTTGCATTATTTAAACGTTCATAAATTTGATTGCTTTGTATTGTTCAATTCGTGATCACAGCTCGATACAATGTCCCACGGGAAATCATTAGGCGATTAGTCGTTTTATAAAGACATTTAAGTGATTATAACTGAAGAATAATGATTATATTTAAATATATAATCATAACAATGCAACTATGTTATACGTAAAGTTGAAGGTTTAAGATAGCTTCCACTGTTATACATCGTCCATCGATTTCTAAAGATAACAAATATTATCCAGACCATTAACAATTTGCTATTATGTTATTAGGTCATATGTATTACACAATACATGTGTATATATTGTGTTGCATAGTTTTATACTCTTAAAAGTACATAGATAATTCTACTCAATTAAAAACTTTGACATTCGATTGTCAATTGTGTAGAGAGTAGACGCCAAGTCTAAAGAAAAAGTAACGACCGAAATATTACGCTCGTAAAAGTAATAAAGCAGAAATGCGATCTGCATTATCAAATTAAAAAATAATCAATGACAAAGTTGTCAATTCCAATTAATTATTATTTATTAATAAATAATAATGATTTCCATGAAACTCAATTATATGTTGAAATACTCGCGAAAGAAGCCCAAGATTGATAGCATTATAGCATGGAACATCTCAAATCAGGCCTGACGCTTCATAGATCACTATTGATGCTATATTTATATAAATTAACATAAATAATATAATTTATGTTAATTTTCAATCTCATTGTTCTATGTTAATCTTATCTTATTAACAATTTGACTGATTTGTATATTAATTCATATTATGAATGAAAAGATAAATGCTATGCCGTATTTAAATTATTAATTTTGAATATATTTTATATATAACTTGGCGTTACTTATTCATATTGTATATTGTAATGTCCTTATTAAGTCTTATTTACTCTACTACAACTATCTGCATCATAATTGTAAAAACCCAAGATTCACTCAACGTCTGATAAACATCCTCGAAAAATGAGTGCAACGTGCATTGTATGCATATATGCCAATGTAACAACAACCTTAAGTTAGGTTGAACTTGCAATAATATTATGCTTGGAACTTTTAGCTTTCTATAAATTGAGAGTTTAGAGAGTTATAAGGCCACTTTCGAGTGTTTCGTTTGTACGTGACTGTCGATCTAGGGCTTTTTGTATATCAATGAAGTATATTATTGTATACTTTTGGTGGATTAATAAGTATATTTTTGGTGGATTATCAAAATCATACCTATTTTCGAAATGGCTTTTTATCAAGAATCGTTGACTCAATTTTTACAGATACCTGTACCTATTTCGTTGTCCGCGTCACGATGGACCAACGCGACGATAAAATAGTAGGTTGCATGGATAAGGGTGCCCAAGATCCCACATTGGTGCACATTGCGGAAGGCAACGTTCGAATGGCAACATGCTGAATATAAAGTACATACCTATTTCTGGCCAATTAATGAAAATGAGTATAATACAATTAGCTATGTGTACCGGAAGCGTGCAGTGAGAAGCTTCACAAATGGAGATAGCACACACAATTTAACACGGCCCTTGTGCTGGGATCAGTTTGACTCGTATGGCCTTACTACAAAATATTTAAACATCGATTGAATGATTGTCTAGAAAAAACGTTTATTACATAGTGTGGTGTGGCACGTTTCGGGATAAAACAGGCTTAGGCATTGTTAGGCCTTAACGTGTTTAGACACTTTTTAGGTAAACATGCTTTAAACAAGTGTTTATAATATTTTTTCTTGTAAAGTGTTTATAGTTTCTTTTCAAATAATGCAAACGAGCTAACGGGTCACCTGATGAAACGCAACTACCGTCGTCCATGGAAAAATAACATAATATTTTTGAAGTAAGAGTGAAACACTCGAGTGTGATGCGAGTCATATGAGGTGATATTAAACTTTATCTATACTGATATTTTGTAGTCTATAGTGTACTAAATTAAAATATTTTATTTGTATTAAAAATGCATGTTGTGCATACTTTTAAGTATAATAAGCCTTTGGTTGGACCAATGAGTCATTACTGCAAATAATGTTTGATTGTAAGTAAAGTTCTCATTGCAATTCTGAACGCAAATTCACCAATGCCCTTGTCCTTTTCTTACTGTCGTATATAAGGAGCATTCTGATGGCACAAACCATATTCTTATTGGTAAATATACACAGCTCACCACTTATGGATTAATCCCTCCATGATGCCCTATCACCAGTTTGGGTACCGGTGGGAAGATCCGAAAAGGAACTTGGCCATCTTTTAGCAAAAATTTTTACTCATGTGATAGTCGGAGTGCATCACTAGGCCCTATTACACCGAGTCGTGAGTAAGACATGGCGTGACCGAGCATACTTAGAAACGCTACCGACTGTTTAACGCTAGTATTTATTACAGCCAGTCTCCGAGCGCCATTATGTCGAACAAATATCGTGATTATTTGCGCGTAATTAGATAATTGTTTTGCACTTCCCTTGTTTTTATTCATAATTAATTAAAATAATTGTTCGACTAATGATATAAATGATCATGATACTTAGATCGAGAAGTCTTGCTGAGTAAACTGAAGCAAACGTTTAAAAAGTTAGAATTTGTCAATGTACTCTTATTTTTTAATATTATTCTACCAGTAACGTTTTATTAATTGTATAATATAGCATTTAATGATATTCTTTTTAGAAGCTCTGACTCGCTAGATTAATTCAACTTTAAGTTAATTTTACTTCATTTTAAGGGTTGATACTGTCAATAATAATGATCGGCATAATTATTACCTTATGGTATCACATCTTAGAGGTAAACCACAAAAAAAACAAAATAATTGACAACATTTTAATTACAAAACACCACAAAATCTATCTGGACATAAAATGTCACTTTTCAGATTGCATAAGTACATTTCGCCATATAACTATAATAATAGCTTTAGGTATGTTACCTGTTCTTATTATTACTTTGTATTTAATACTATCAAATACATATTAAATTAAATATTCTATATTATACACAATCTGCACATTGTACCAATTTTTACTTTGTATCAACACGAAACTATATTCTGTACAAAACAGGAATTCATTGAGCGTATAGGTACCTAAATTAGTAACTATTTTGTTTGTTATTATGTTAAGAAATAAACATGTATTGCAAAAATTGTAGAGATTAACAACTGAATATCGAAACTTAGGTTTCTTGTGTTAATTTTTAGTTATATAATAAATTATATCGTACTTTTATACAATAATAAGCTAGTCTATATTGTAGCTACACGACATCCATATCTATTTTACATTAGGTTACAACTAATTCTGGGTTTATAATATCACATACTGGACGTGTCGTCCGATCCATATATTCCGATACCGAGGAATGTGCAACGAATAAATAAGTCAGTTTCTCACTTGCGACAACCCTGAATATGAATGATGACGTCACTAATTCACAAAATGTCACTGTCACTTATACGTGTATGGGTTCGTCATCTTCGTCTACGTCGGAGCGCCTCTCCACCGAAGGCTCTCTCGGTGATCGGGGAGGGGGTGCAGGGCTGCCGGGGTCCACGTCAGGTGAGGGGGTGCGTCTTGCTTGTGCGTAGTACCCCAGGGCTCCTAGGCCGGGGGCCCCCAGGGACCCCAGGTGTGCCGATGGGCCCGGTAGACCTAGACCCAGGGGAGGGACACCAGCTAGCGGCGCGCCAGGGTATAACCTGCAACAAGAAAAGAACGTTATTATTTAATTGTACCCTAGTACTATCGAGAATAAATAATAAATCTATGGAGGCTTCGCGTCAATCTGACCCGTTGCCAAGGATCCAAAGTTGTGTTATACTTAGTTACCGGACAACAGAATCGACCAGCTAGAAACTGTGCTGCGAATCCGAGCAGTAAGTGGGAAAATATATTATGCAAAAACAAAATTGTATTTTATAGGTACTTAAGGCGATGGGAACAAAATGACGTTAAAACTGCTTACGACTACTTAGGTCATATAAATGTGAAACGGTTAAATAACTAGGTTTTACATACAATAGTCCAATGAGCACTCAGCTAAACACAAAAACAATATGTGTTAATTGTGTATTCTCGGTCATATTGTAATTCAATGCAAATTATTGTAATAAAATTACTTTTACCATACATTCAAAATGAGAATACCGACTTTAACGATCCGCCATTTTGAATTGCTTGTAAATTGGTTAATAATCATGAAGAGTCGTAAACTGTGATTTTTATCCGTACACTTTTAACTAAATGGATTTTCGTCATGTATTAAATATCATCATTATTTTAGCGAGCGCAAATTTAAATGAAATTGTTGGTTTGTTGTTGAAAAAAAATTGTTTTAGGTTTTGCCCTTGTGGTCCTGATATATTATTACTTAGTTTATAGCATTTATATAATTGGTACTTGCCGCCCTCGGAGACAATTAGTTTGGAAAAAATTACTGTGTGAATAGCTTTATCAAGTTAGTTTTTAAGTAATCGTGAAATGTCAATGGGTGCGGCAGTTAATTCATAAATAATTAACACATCTTCACAAACTTACCGATATGGCAGAGGTTTCTGTAGCGTGTTAGCGGAGGCGGAGGCGGCAGCGGCGGCGGTGGCGGCGGCCTGTCGGTAGTACAAGTCGGCGGCGGCGGGCGCGGGCTGCGCGGGGTACGCCGGCACCCCCGCCCAGTAGCCGCCGTAGAGTCGCTGGAACGCCGCGTAGTTGCCCGCCTCCGCTAGCAACTCGAGACCCACTGCCGTTTGCCGCTTCCATTTCGTCCTGAAAAAAAAACAATGTTTAGTCTATGGTATCGGTAGCCAGTATTGATATGCAGATCAACTAGGATTAATCACAACTGTAAATTCCTTAATATATAATTGTACCTAATTGAGATTAACAAAAAGCAAAAGTAAAGTTACTTTAAAGCATCATTAATAGTATATTATGCAACTAGTGCGGTAAGTTGTCAATTACGCACTCGCTTGTCAATTGACAAGTATATCGTACACATATTTCAGTTCCCGCCATTACGGATGAAAATTCGAAAATACGCGTGCGGTGTTTAAATTAGAGTGCGGGAGATGTCATAAATTGAGTGCGAAAAATAATTCATGCGTAATTGGCCCTATACTCGCCAAATAGCATGCGTGAAACTAGTACTTACGCCGCATGAGTGTTAAAAAGTAATTAATTCAAGGTGTCGTTATCGAATATCGTTCTATTGTCAATATTTCGAACTTCTCAGAACTTCTTCCCATAAAAAGTGCTATAAGAATCGCATAAGCTATTGTCGCAGTAAAAAATGTCCCGATATCCGCCATAACCACCGATCACTTGAAATCGACAATCGTTTAAGGATCATTAGCTTCTGTAATAAATGTACCGCTCTACAATACTCCGCAAACATTTATATTGCAAATCGACTCTAAAATTTTTAACTGTCGTTGTAACCCCTATCCCATAGATCAAAAACCCCAAATCCTGACCCCAAATGTCATCAAATTTGTCACAGACCACTCTACAGTACAATGAGGATGACACAAAAACTAGGCAATAAAAAATAAATAAAATAATAAATTTGACAAAACGTCTTGGCCACTCGTTCGCTCAGCGGAGCGTATTTGATGATTTAATTTGATTTATTTGAGTCTCTGAAGGGGTGAACTGTGTACTAGCTCGTCCACGCAGCTTCGTGTGCTAGTTTACATAAATAAGTGATTTAAATTAAAACTGCTCTATGTACATTGTAGAGTTCTATAAATTGATAGAGGCTTAATGATAGTTATAATATTATGTAGAGAACCCATACATATTAAAAAAATATGGCACAGATGAATGATTGGTCTCCGCGCGCTATTACAAGATGCCGTACAAAAGTACTCAAAAATGCGGTAACTTTTAGTACCTACGCCGAAAAAAGCCCATTTTTTTATACACACTACAATAATAAGTTGCCGCATTTAGGAATCTGTCGTTTATTTATAGAGCTCCATCTTGTCGTAATGCGCGGAGACCAATCTTTTATCTGGTGTAGGTTATTTAAACGTGGTTGATCATTTAGAATGAATTTAATTTTACACATAAGGTAGGTTTGTCCTTGCTTACAATAAATAACATTAAAGGATGATAACGCAATCTAATATAATGCAGTAAATTACAAATTAAATAAGTAGAATAGTAGATAAGAAGGCTTCCTAGTTGAATACCTTAATCTATTCTTAATTACGCATTAAAATATAAATTCCTTAGAAAGTTGAATTTATTTAATTAAAATTTTAAATGTGCCTCGTTTTATGTGTTACTTTGAGTGTTCACGTAATTATAATAATTTAATAACAATGCTATCGTAATTAAATTAATTTCTTGATGTGTTTGTACGTGCATAAAATAACGGTTATTTTTTATTAAAGTTTTTATTGTGGTTTCTACTTCGTATTCTAATTTTATCGTTAATTAAAATATTTTTGCCGGAAGTTTTAGCTGTTTGATGTCTACTTACTAAGAGGGGCGAAAGCTATAAATATACTCACTGAGTATTTAATATAAAAATATATTTTTTTCTATAGATCTTTCAAAAATGAAGATGAAAATAATAAAGAAAACGCGTTATGCGTGTAGAGTACTTACTGAAATCATAGTACAACTTAATAGCAAAAACAAAAAAATCCTAAACCAAAATTCAATTATTGAGATATATTACGAAGTATCGCTAAAGTGGTCTATTATTGTCATTGAGTGAGGTTTTTATTAATTCGAGGGGGATTATTATTGCGATGCGCATTGTCATTTAATAATAATAATTTACGAGGGTGCCATTGTACCGCGGCTGTTAGAAGACGCTTCACTGGTTATTTCCTTAATTAATTTCTGTAAATGGATCATTTAATTTAATGTAAATTAGGGGTTCGAAGTTTAAACATAATAGTATGATAATTCGACATGTGTATACGTGTTTGTCAATTAATTAGTAGTGTTGGTATTTCCAAAACCTCAATTTAATTAAAGTGGTAATAAATTAATGTAATAAGTTTGTGTCTAGTAACTTTAAAAAATCTGCTACCGCTGCTCATTACGTCCAAATTAAATATTAAGTTTAAATAAAACTTTTATAAAATAAAATTGTAATTTTCTGTGTTAATCTTTCGCGTATAGGTATCTAACATTGACTTTCTCTGTAACAATAATTCATATGAAACAGAATAATGTTGAAACAGAATAGGTACACATCACGGTCTACACGTCATTAAGTACTCAGCCACGGTCCGAAGGTACTTTATTTTAAATGCTATAATAATAATTATCGGTAGCCGACACTTGATCGATAGAAAGCGTCTCGTCTCCGCTCGCATTAATCATGTGTTATGACGGTCAGTCGGCTCGGGCGGCGAACACTCCGCACCACTTATTTAATTGTCGAGTGCTGAATGAGAGGCAATCTGCTCAGTGACACTATTCTTTTTATTGCGCCGCGGGCGACGAACAAAAAGCTCTCCGAGCGCACTTAAATTCGGCTCAGCGTCTCGAGACGTCTTCGGAAACGTTCCTCCGTCCCGCTCTACCGCGCGCGCGGCACCGCGAGAGCGCTCGCCGTCTCTATCCTTCGTCCCCCGGAGGAGTCTGAGATCGCTCCGCCCAGTGGTTTAGTGATTTGATGCTGCGTGAACTGATTCAATTGTTATTTCGGAGAGTGCGCTCCGAAATGGCCTCTAACCGGGCAAGTTAAAGGCGAAAATGGCACAATAAAACGGTTCCACTTACGGCGTCTCCGCGGGGGAGGTTGTTTATCTTGATTTGAGTTTTTGGGCGACGTGACGCGAATTCTGCTCGTACAGCAAACAAACAAGGAGTAAATTCATCGATCTGAATACTTTGCGTTTACATTTGGCGCTTGAGTCGTTTGGGTCCGGGGTGCTCGCTCGAGTGCTCCACGTCGCTTACGCTACTTAGAAAGTTTGATGACGTGTTCGCAGTGAGTGTCCTTATGGGAATTGTTTGAGCGACTTTGTCGTGAGGGTGGTAGTTTTAGCGCTACAAAGTATTTATGCTCAATAAACTGACATTGTATACGACACTTTTATGTCTATAATAATATTATTTTATATCTTTGACTACGAATAAAAGGAAAGATAGAAAAGTATTTTCTGTATACATATAACAATTTATTCTAGCGATTTACGAAAAAGGACTTAGCTTATGGAGATTACTATTTACGTAGACAGAATTTAATAAGCAAGTATATTCCTACATAATAATATGATGATGACATAATAAATTAGGTACCTACATAAAAACATTTTTTTACGACATTCTCACTTATAAGTACGAAGGATTTCGTAAGCTTGTCACGAGCTTTTGACGCTAGGATCGCAGTCACAACGAATTCGTTACTCCAAATCACTTCATATCTGTTGCAATCTCCCAAACTGGTCTTTGTCAGGTAAAAAAATCCGATAAAAAAAGCTAATAAGACAGATATAATTTTATTAAACCAAAAACGTGCAAGGCATGAGAACCTCGGTGGACATTGTAAAACCTAGAATTAGGCAACAGTCGGTAGCAATCTTCGAATGATATCATCGTCCGACCGTAAAATCATCAAATTGCTAAGCCGTACGAATTATAATCTAAGCCGTAGGATAAAAACTGAAATGGCAATCGTAATGGTTGGCTAAATGATCGAGCGGGCGACCTCGCTGTCCTTGGATTCTCGTGTCTCTGCGAGCTGTAATTTGGAAGGTTCTGTATAAACGATTAGCTGGTTCCTGGGACTTGGACCTGGCATTATATCGTTAGTTCTCTGTACTCTATTTTAGAGTAAATGTCTTTAATAGCACTAGTTACTAGTTTTTGGAAAACATGCGACTTCGAGGATACTGTTTATTTTTGCGTCGTTTCTGATGATTAAGCCGGGTCCAGACGAGTGTAACGTGACAATGTAATCCACCGTGTAATAAAACACGAACGTTACGTGCGGACGGCACTACGAGCATTACATGTAACGCTCGCTCGGTGCTCTGGATTGATCCACCGGCTGTCAGTTTTTCTCGCACACACAAAGGCTCGCGTAATCTTACATTACACGTTACACTCTTTTGAATCGCATTTTTAAATATTTTCGCATACACAGTTCGCCTCGTGGGCCGTTCCTACTGTTGACGCTAAATTACACATAATCTCTACACGTTACACTCGTCTGGACCTGGCTTTATTATGCTCTACGTACTGGATTGATATAACCAAGTCAGCCTATTGGTAGAGCTGGGGCCCAGGTTGGAACTAAGAAAATTTAAATAGTTTAGAATTAATTCACTTCTCTTAGTGTTATCGTAAATATGAAATTCTCTCTTTAAGTAACTGTTGTACATAACTGATATTTTCGCGCTCGGAAAATTTACATTTTCCCTGTTGTGCCGAATGTGGTCTTTTTATAGGACTTCAAGTTGTGACTGTACAGTGCATGGTCAGTCGAATGTCATTATATGGTATGCGTCATGGCATAGTCGCGGACGGTGGACGGCCGCGCCGGGTAAACGGCGCTAAACGACAAACTATTAAATATTTACAGCTGTAAACTGATACACATCCAACGATAGATGATAGAATATTTCCAGCCTCATTCAAGTACAAAGTACCTACATTATTTTCATAACTTCGATCATAACCCTTTATTATCTTCATATTCACGATAGGCACCCTTCGCTACTGGAAATTAATAAAGTGTTTTATAATATCTTTGCCAGTCTGAGCTTTAACAGAATTGACTGGTAAATAATTAGAATTTCTGTAAACTTACATTCATGGATTTACATGGATTACAATGGAATAAATTGACACTACACTAAACTATAGTTACTAAATCTTGTCTAATATAGTTCTAAATTTTGTCTAATTATTTATAATTAATACTTACTTGGTACCTATTTAAGCAGGTATAAATACGCTTAAATTTTATTTCAAAAGACAGTTATAAAGATGATTCCTGCTACTGAAAAGATTAACTTATTTTCATATTATTTCAAAGAGGGGGAACACAATTTAACAAATTTGCATTTTAATAATCCTAAATTATGGAAAACTTTTCAACATTCTGTTGAAATAAAATGAATAAATTATTCGTCAGTTACCTACTTAGCAAATATTCTTATGAGAAAAAAGTTAACAAAATGCTCATTATTAGTATTATGGTTATAGAGGAAACATATTCTGCATGTTTATGTTAACAAACAGCTAATAATATACTAAAATTTATGACGTACCAGTCGGCCGTCATGCTAATAATGCTCGTGAATTTAGTATTTATTAAAAAACAAAGATTAGCACAATTTGTAGGTTGACCAATTTATACCTACAATGTAGACAATGCTGGCTGTACACAATGCAATGTGGATAATACCCACTGAAAAAGTGATGAAGCATTAAAAATGTAATTTTTTCTTTGCAGCCAGCAAACTTGTTCCAATTTCAAATCTCGAGTACCGACATTATACTTAACTCAATTCATTTCCGCGGGGCACGTCGCGGCGCCGGTGGCCAAAAAAAGTATAAACGCTATTATCGAGAGTCATCGTTTTTTGAGAGGTTATAAAATTAAGTAAATAAAGCGATGGAATAGTGTCGTAAAAAGTATCAATTTGGTCGGCAGAAGCTTAATAAATGGCCAGGCCTGGCGCCGCCGCGGCAGTGACTTGCCGCTCTGTAGTCTGTGGCCGCCGCCCGCCGCTGTCTTCACACGTACAGCCGCTCTGTTATAATTGTTAATGGCCCTAAACGGAAGACGAGACGTTTAATTCGACAGGTAAAGTGATCCAGATATACCTTACTGGTATTAAAGTTCTTTCTAGCCCTTGTGTACCCTAAACTAAACAAAGTAAGATAGGAATATAATAATAAGATTCTGAAATGACTTATCTAATAGGTATAATAATTCGTAGTAGGCATCTTAACTTATCTACTGAAGCGACTATTCCTAGAGTTCAACTAGTTCAACTATCGACTAACAATAATTTGCAAGCTGATTGCATTAAAATTTTACTTATTATGTCATTAATTAGCCTAATTTATTACACTTTACTAGCATCAAGATAAGTATATGATTAGTAATAAAATAATGTAATATTTATTTGATGGCCGACATAATGACTTTACCAACGGCATTAGTGAATTTTATGTTCAATAATGTTTATAAAATACAATAATTATTACAAGTTATGTAATGTCCTTAATTAAATAGTAATATAAGAGTTATTAAGTATAATAAGAGTGAATATATCGCTTAATTATGTAAAAAAGCTTCGGTAGAGTCAGCAGTTACTAGTATAGCTAGGGTTTTTGACATTGGACGCGCCCTAATATTATCCTTAATAATATTAAAAGAAACCATAAATTACTAGTTCGCCGTGTCGGTTCGGTGAAAACTTTTTATGAAAATTAATTTTATGTTTAGTTCCATTCGAAGTGCTCTTGTTTTTTTTAATAAACTTTATAGCTTCAGTATTAAAAGCGTTGTTATTCTAATTAATAACTCTTTTATATTCCTTTTCATTAACTGACTTTCAAAAAAGGAGGAGGTTCTCAATTCGACCGTATATATTGTATGTATTACACCATAATTGTAATATATACGTCATTGACCGTATATATTATAAGGATTTTGTTACGTGAGTGGAATTATCATAGGATATTAAGTATATGTGCAAATACGAGCAGTCGGCATTGGCGCAACTTTAGTCGCAACAGCTTTATAATATGTCGGTATTAGTCCCGACTACCACTAGCCAAGTAGCCACTAAGAGATCCTTGTAGGGCTATAAACGAACTCCTGAGTACTACTCTTCCTTCATCGTCATCGTCTAACCTTCTTCTCATATCGACTATACAGACTCTTTTCGCAAGAGGTAGCAAAACAAACAGTAATTAGTACCTGAGGCGCTGCCTGGCCGCCGGGCGGGGCGGACGGCTCATTTGTTTGAACTATTAAATGTCCCACAAAGTGACCGCACACAAAAGCTGTCTCATTCTTCTATTAACTCCGATTTCACACTCTCTCACGAACCGATAAATCGAAGACCAAACATTGGTTAAACGAAAATTACCGAACAAAAAGTGCAACAAAAACTTGTTGATATCGAATATGACTTAGATGGTTAAGATGAGGTTTTCCTGCCTCATAACCATTAAAAACATATATTTTTTAATAAATTCGACGTTAAAAATAGCTAAAAATTACGTGGCCAGCAGGTACTTCATAGATCAATATCCGACCGAAGACCATATTTATTAAGGCATTGGAAGAAAATACTACACTATCCAGCATTTTTTTACATATTGATGAAAAAGCTAGATAATAATCTAGCTTAGATGAAAAGGCTATATACTAATTTAGCTTTTTCGTGGTATTATCTGGTATCTGATAGTTTACAATTTCAATATCAGGTCCTATTTTATCAGACGTTGGTCATGAACAGTTCAAAGAACTGAGTAGGTGGGACGAACATCTGTACAAACTTTTATTGTTCAAAGATTTAATAAAATATATTTATCTAAATCTTCGGATTTCTCCAAAATCTTAATTTTATCATATTTTTATAAAAGTAAATCTAAACTTCCTACTATGATATTTTTATACGTTTAACATCAGGGTATGATTATAAGCCGGACGAGACTAGATTTTAACATGATTTTAACGCTATATTTTACAAACGCTAAATGTTTGCAATTTTAGTTAAAGCCATAAAAAATCTAATATCTGCACTTAAGCAGGGCAATGTTTTGAACATAATTACATGCCTAATCTTAAATCATAATACCTAAGTACATATGTGAATATAAACAAATTCTAAAATTAAAAGTGATAAGATTTTTATGCAATATTCTAAGTATTTAAACTTACTCAAAACGAAATTACCATAATTAAATAAATAACATTACGTCCCATATTTTATAAATAAATTATTTTTTTATATTTA
>DWAK01000120.1:0-14083 GCA_018230145.1 Lepidochrysops patricia
TTTCTCGATAAATGGACTATCCAACAAAAAAAGATTTTTTCAAATCGGATCAGTACTTTCTGAGATTAGCACATTTAAACAAACAAACAAACTCTTCCGCTTTTTAATATTAGTACCTATAGATGTATCGCATCAATGATGTTAATTTATGTATTCACATTAGAGTTTCATATTGTGGTTATCCGTAGATTCGTTAAAAATTATAGCAACTACAGACAACGCTGATCGCTTTCCATCACGAGCTTTCTACATAGCAAAACAAAATCTTTCGCATCCTTTACGGATTATGGATGACTTATATTATTTCATCTTTTCGCCATATTTTCCGAGTGAAGTTACCACTTTTCAAACACTGTAGCTTAGAAAGGTGATTTCAAATCTGCAACTAAGTCTGAAAGGCTGAGTGGCATGACAGGTCAATAATTCCTATGAGCAAGCCTCTGGGGACAACCATGTGCAGGTTTTCTCACGATGTTTTTCTTCACTGCATAAGCATTAAATATAGGTACATAGGTCTGGATGTCTTATTGCTCACAACCTGGGAATCGAAACTGCAACCTTTCGGATACGAAACAACTTGTATACCCACTAGGCATCGGATGACCACATTCCGTAAGATTTCGCGAAATGACTAGGTACTCATCATAAATGAATTCATTTGAATCCTAATGGCTTAGCACTCCACTTGGCAGAAGTACTTCCACTTGATTAATATTCCCCTTGCTCACTAACTCACTAATATAATTTATAATTCAAATATAATCCTCTTTCCTGAAAATTTTTCTTTCCCGATGTTCTTACTTTATCATTTATGATTTACTCGCCATACATGTCTCGAATGTACCTTTAAGAAGTATTTTTAATACCAATTTTTATTCTTAGCTGAAAATGTTGCAGTAATCATAAATTGCAAGTCACGACAAGTACAAGTTCTTTTGTAATACGTGCATTAAGATCTTTTTGCGTCTTGCTGTCTCGTCTCGTCATTATGAACTGACCATTGAGTTAGACTTTAAGTCGTAAATATTCTTGAAAATTTAAATAAGCTTCATGAATAGTATGATTTCTATTAGGATCAGATTGGCAAGGCAATAGGTATTTGATTAGTTTGACCGTCCTAGGTGAAATTGCTTTCAATATAAGGATTGATTACACCTGGCCGACCTTATATTGGGATTTAATATATAAAACCAAATAAGTAGACATATTAAGATACGAGTATTATAAGAAAATAAAAAAAAAATATTTGAAAATTTTTGTAAAGGTTTTATGACCACTGCGTAAATTAAAATCTGTTAAGCAAATACTTTTAGATTTTATACAAACAACTAAGCATTACAATGAAAAAATAAAAAGTAACAATTAGAATACCCCTCTATTTCTGAGCGAAACTTGCCATTTTCTTCTCACGACAAATGCTGTGTCCACAATACAGATTACAAAAACACTTTACTTGTTTTTACAAGCTTTTTGCTACAGTTTCATCCTTACGGCTTATTGTTTTGTTTGTTTTATAATCGTTTGTTACAACTTAATACATACTTTAAAAATGTTGAATATGTCTGTTATCTGTTTAATTATAAAACATGGACCAAAATTAAGTAACACTTATTATATTAAATTCTCGAATTCGATATTAGCTAATTTGAATATTTTGACAATACACCTAATTGAGCTATTTGATTAAGAATCATGTCTGCAACAAGTGATATTTAGTTACGATTAACTCACATTGGCGCATCAAAATTGTACAATTTTTAATGGAATATGATTCGTGAGATAACACGTGCAATTAGGTAAAGTCTTTATACAACTGGACTATTCTAATTTTCATTCTATTAACGAAATATGGAATAAACACGTTATTATAATTATAGTGATGAAAATGTATTCATATAAGATTCAGCAAGAATTTACCGAAATATCGACGCGATTAAGTGTAAAACGAATGTTAGAGACATGATAAATGAAGTGAGTGACGTACATTATACATAGCATCATCCATCTTTGAGAGCTCTACATTACGAGAATTTAGAGTAAATACGAAAATAGGACGGAAAATACTGGTATATATGTATTGATGTAGAGTACAGCCAACAAGCTTTATAAACTTAGTGGAAAGACCAGTTATTTAGCATTCGAAAAGGTACATGTTCGATTTCTAGATTGTGGCGGTAACAATCAAACATTTTTAGATCTCAAATACATTATGCTAACGCTTATAATAATATGGTAAATTAAAATATCCTAAGTAAACATAGTTGGCCTCAGAACTATTGGCCAGTTATTAGACTAGTTTAACTATGCTGTGGTGTAAGAATGTCAATAGTAGCGGGTACCCAAAAAACATTTTCAGATCTCAAATACATTATGCGAACACTCATACGATAAAGGAAAATATGCGAGGAAACCTGCATATTGATGGTCCCAGAAGTATTCCACTTGTATTCACAGTTATATATAGCTTAATATTCAAGAATATTGCTCTCAGAATGTCGTTTGTGTTTGCACTCTTTGCGCATTAGCTAATTGCGTGTTGGATTGGATAGCTAGCTTCAATTGTATCTAATTTAAAAGTGTTGCTAGCTTTCGTTTTGGATTGAAATAAATAACACACAGTAGTCGCTACTTTTTATTGGTCTGATAAATTTTATACTTTGACTCGTTCCTGTATATTTACAAAACTGTAGAATAGAAAGACAGGACAATGTCGAAAATAGGTATAGGTGCAAGTGAATTGAAGGAAATCAATATAATATTGCTGGTAGTTGTAAGATACACTCAATCAAGTTTATAAGATAAATTCTTATTTAACACAAAAATGTCTATTGCCTAAGCATTACAATGTTAAAATACATAAGTTTAAGTTTTCTATTGTAATTTTATAGCTACAACAAGTACTTACATAGTACATGTATAATAATTATAAGGTCTTATAATTATATTTTTATTTACAATATGTTTGGTCATAAATAGCATGTTTTGAAACAAGCTTCGCCACTTTGTTGCTTCTTGTACAAGGCATGACGATCATAAAAAATATCGATATAAACATTTCGTGCCAAATTATTAGCTGCCATACTCACCCAAAACGACTTAACCGATTTCGATTAAATTTTATATGTGTCTACACTTAATAGGTTTGAGAATAGGTTTTTATTTATTTTTTATACCACTGAGTGTATACAAGTCCATTGAATCAAGCAGAAAGAAAGAAAAAAAAACACATTTATAATATTATTAAGGATTAACCTGCTCGACACGAGAATTCTTTTAAATCAACCCGAGCCCAGGGAACAGTCCCTTAACCCTAATAACATTCTCAGGATGACTGTGGGCGTTATTTCACCGGACCAGTTGTTCTTGGTCCCTTCAGTGCATACTTTGCGGTTTCTGAAGTGCTACGTTTTTAATTGCGTTAAAAAGTTGTGTTCCGTTACTAATTAAAGTATGTGGTTTTTGTTCAACTTACTACATTGTATTGTTGTTTTAATACTTTTACTGTTTCAGTTTTTTTTTTTTTAAACCTATAGGCAGGCACGATTGCAACCTACCTACAATTTAAAAGTAAAACGCATTACTAAAAAGTTAATGTAACGATTACGAATATGCAAGATGGCGCTGTCATTATGGTGTAATGTCTGGTCGATCGCCAACTTTGTTAATAATTCACTGTTTGTTTACATGTTTGATTTTTCCTCTGTCCTGCGGTTCGTTTTCTACTCGTCTTAAATCTAATATATTAGGTATAAGTATGTTTTAAAGGCAGGCAACGCACTCCAGAGCCTTCAGGCTCCACAAATGTTTATGGGCGGCGATGACCATTTACCACCAGGTGGCTCACCTGCTCGTTTGCCCCCTATAATATAAAAAAGTGACAAAAAATTGTGCCTTCAAAAAGGCAAAGTTAAAAAATACCTTTAGCTCTTTTATTTTGTCACGTAACATTACGATACTAGTACGTTTTATGGCTTTTTGGGGCTTGACCAGGAAAATCGAGATAAGAGAATACTTTGCTGTAGTATATTTCCTGATCTTATAAAGTCTATTACGCCTATAAAGAAGGCAGTAGAAACCCGGTAATGACACGGAATTACGAAAAAACTCTGAGATGGAGAAAGTCTTAAGGCGTAAAACTGTCTATTGGGCGTTAGCTATTTTCCATATTGCTGGCAAAGTGACGGTAGAAGTAAATACCCTTTAGCCTTTGAACATACATTAATATTAAATTGATAGCTGAGTAAAAGATTACAACATAAAATTATATTGACTTAGCATATTAACATCTACAGATGTTTCCGAAAAATTAAACCTACAGAACTTTAACCAATAATGGATTCTAAATGAAACTTTTTTATTATAATAACTTTATACATAAATTAAACGTTGAATTTTTACAATTACAGTTTATAATATACATTTAAATTAATTTTAGTCTTATAAATTAGTTCTACGCACGTTCTCACATCTAAATATACCTAATACCTCTATTTAAGTATTTACATTAATGTTTTAGTAAATTCTAAGTTTCATTTGGCTTTTATAGAACACACATAATATTATAATTTTTAGTACTTTACAAGTATCTAGAGCTGGGACTACTTTTAAAGTGTAAGCTATAGTACCTAATATCAAAATTATATTTCAACCCTTCAGCCCCCAAGCGGCAGCCGGCTGTGGCATAACAATTAAAAAATTTGTTATAGCTATTTTGTAATTATATAGCAAAGAAAATTACGTTTATGAATAACAAAACTCTTACAGAATATTATGAGTTAGTACGCACGTCTCAATACCTCAAACATATTGTGCTCATTTTTTCAAAAAGTTTTTTAACTTTTTTAAGAGTAATCCTCTCTACCCGTTATTTAGCAAACTAATCACGCATTTATATAAACGCCTTCCTTGTCCGTTATCGGATAAGTACTTTCTTTATCCGGGAACGGATAAAGTGCTTCTTTGCCTGTTATCGGATAGTCTTTTGGCGGCAACTTGAAGCTGTTCTTCAGGTAGGAGAAGCGATGGAAATTGTAGTAGTACTCCGTGCCGTCGGGGGAGTATTGGGGGTAGAGTGTGTAAGCGGGAAACTCGATCTCGGAGAAGGAATCTGCCAGCGCGTACTTGGCAAACTCCTGCTTATATCGTCATGACTGCTCCCGGTAGTTCTGTCGCTTCGTGCATTTCTCCTTCAGTATGTAGCATAAAGCTATCGCTATTAATACGGCTATAGCGATCGCCATGCTTATACTTATCCATATTATCTCCTCGTTTATGCCACTCGTGGATTTTCCTGGAATAAATAATTTAATTAGTTACCCTCTTCAGCCTCTTCTGCCTTATTGAGTGCAAAATTATTAAAGGAAAAACTCCGAGGGATTATTATTTTTAAAACGCAGGAATTTTTCTTGTTTGTTTAACTGATTTATTCCACTTGAATAATAATATAGCGGAGAAAAATAATGGGTGACAACTTGCGTGTCTGTGAATACTATCTGAGATTGTCTGACTGTATAATAATATTTTTGTAGATGGTCAATTGACAGCAAACGTTGAGACTGGAGAGGCGATAAAATAAAACATTAAAAATGCAAGCTATTCGAATTGAAATATCAAATAGCGTAATGATATTTAAATTTTATTTTTTTTTCATTGTCAACTCATTTCTCTCAATTTGATAGGCCAATTTACAAACTTCACATTTAAGTGCTATTATACTATAATAAACGGTATTTTAATCAAAATCTTGATCTGTTCAGTAGATTCTTCAGTAGATACAGTATACACGTACAGTAGCAGTGCAGTCGATGATAATAAATCTTACCTCCCATCTTGTTGGAGTAACCGCCCATCTTGCCGGCCACGCGGGCCGAGGCGGATCCCACCATCACTAGCACCACTCCGGACCTCACCCATACTTGACCTGGATAAGAATTATCATTAATTTTATATTTTTTTATAGAAAAACATATTTTCTAAAGGAAGTGTGAAATGTGACTATGAGATGAATACTGAAACTATACAACATCCTATAAGTACTTCAAACAAAAGAAATCTCTAGGTATGTATAATTTCTATGAAAATACCCATATATTTAGTTCATTCGTTCTTTTTCCTTATTGAGTAAAATATATAAGGATAATTTCACATTCAAAATATCATAGCGTAGCTCATTAATTAGTTACGCAGGATTTCCATCTTTTCCATTCTTGCAAATAATTTTTTCCATGAAATACATAAATGTAAGATAGGTACAAACTTCTAACTTCTAAGGACACAGCGTATTCATCGATAGTTCCTTATTGAGAGTTGACCTTGCTGAAATAGTAAGGTCACTTTAATGGTTTTCTTAATCTGCTGACTGTTCAACATGACCCATTTTGCGAGCTCGCCTGACTCGGCATAAAAAGCGCCAACATAATGAATATTCACTGGAGCATATCACTTTACGTCTATAGACATGTAACTTCGCTTGAGACGGCCTCTACAAAACTTTAACAAGTTAGATAATAAATCTTTTCAAATAATATAATTTTATAATTTTAGGCTTAGATGTAGAGCCAGGGTACTAAAATCTTTTCATACATTATAAATAACTCTCCGTTAAACGTACGTACCGTGTACCCCGCGATGTTACTAGCGGCCTACACTAATATTTAGCCCATGAATCAATCCAACGCGTCAGCTAATTCGATACTTACCAAAATAACAGTAGTCGCTACACAGCTTGATTATTATTATTTTTCTTTATTTAATGTTTTCATATTATGTGAATAAAAGGAAACATAAGAATCGAAATAAAGGTAACAAGTGAATTAGTATACAGAAAGCCATCAAATATATAAATATAACGTTTAGGTGTAAATAAACATAAAATGCATAAAAATGAAATTGTAAGTGACATTTTACACTATGAAACAAAGACACATAATTATTTTTCTTAATTAAAAACGTGATTCTTACCAACAACGATCGCCATTTTTAATAAGCTCCGCGTCTTTGAGACTACTTCTGAGAAATCATTCGTAGTTAGTTGAAAATCTGAAACAAGTAATTGAAATGATGAATATCATTATGTATATAGTGTAGCAAATAAATAAGCTACACGCACACATAAGACTGAGGTTGTGTTATACAGGGCTCTGCAATCTGCATATAATAACAGCTGCATACATTGCAGCAGACATTGAAGATGTAAGGACTATATTATGATCAAGATTCAAGACTTCATAAGGTCATTCCTTTAATAATGATTAAATATCCTGACTGCAGCAGTGAGGTATTGAGCCTTAAAAATGCAAATGAACGCAGCGCGTAAATTCCTTTCTGTGTTGTGTGAAATTCATTACAAGAACATGGTGGTATTATTTATATTAAGTCATATACAGACGACGTAAAATAAAAAAGATATTGTAGTCACACAATATATGAGTATGAGATATTTTTCCGATACAATATATTTTGACGTACTCTCGTATTAGTTATTGATGCTTTCGCAGACAAAACAAAGCCGCCTGACTTTTATTGTTGAACATGATTTATTAATTTATTCTGTCGTTATCGGGAATTCGTTTGTTTACTGTTGCTTGCGAATAATTTGAGTATATCTCCATTGTTCGAACAGAAAATATTGTCATGGTATATATAATTGTTACAATTATTAATCAAAACAAATAACAAATAAATTATACTGTGATAAAAGCAAATATTTTGGTTTCATTGTTCTTTAGTTTACTTGTTATTTAGAGGACAACATTGGCATAGAAGGAATGTGTCTATTCCATTCCTTCTTATTCTGCGACACGCCATAGCTCAGCTTTTGAGTTACTGGTTCATTTTAGCTTCGATATTCACATAAAGTAATATCACAGTCATTTTCTTTTATTACTCTCTTTAATGAAAGTATAAAAACTTGAATACTAAAATCTTCACATTAAATATTCATTAGTCGATTCGAAAACTTATCGAAAAGTTAGCAATTTTTTTTGCTGTAAAAGCTATTTCAGTATTTAAAAAAATAATATTTTTTTCTTTTGTTTATTTAGCCTAAGTGTTTTCTCAATTTAATAAGACCATACAATGAGTAAATCGCTTCTCAAAAAATGCTAACGATATCAAATAATTAGCTTCAATATTTTACTAAGTATATAACAGGAGGTAAGAGACTTTTATGAGTAATCTTTACTAAAAGTAATAATGTCACAATATATCAATTACTATTAAATAGAAAAACAGATTAATTACTGTCTCGAACGCAATAAGAGCACAAAAAGCAATCAAAGGTTGAGTCTATTAGTCTGTCCTCCGTCAGCTCACGGCTACGGCAATAAAGTGACCACCTCGGGAGAAAATCAATGCCGACTCAAACCAATGACTTATGGAACGGGGACTTTAGGAAGTAACAGTTGCGAGGAATTTGTTCAGGTGAAAAAAATCAAATAGATTTTTTTTTCTTATAAGCGTTTTCCGGAATAGTATAGTTTTTTTTTCAAGGTTATAACGGTAAAATAGCTTAAAGAACATTTCTTTATTATGCAAAATTACTTGCTAGCTGCTGAAGCGTTTTTAAGTCATTTTTCTTTTCTACTAACTAAGCCGGTTACAGTGCTACACCGACCGTCGGTACATACGTCAGTCGCGCTTCTCATGAACTCTAACACATGAAAATCCGTAAACCGTACAGTGCTAGACCGTCCGTACGCATGCGTATTTTGCCAATTTGCAGGAATTTCATTTAATTTCACCTTCAGGACCGATGGTACGCACCGACAGTCGGTGGAGCACTGTAACCAGCCATAAGCGTAGCGATTCGTAGCACTCGTAGCATCCCGTAGTAGCTGCTACGATTTATGTTTACGCTACGTTGATTCCACGTATTCGAGTTGTACGTTTTTATTATGACCTTTGATTTTAAACTGTCATTTTCATTGAAAAGATTGCAGTTGATGATTTCGATATTTTTACATATCTAACAATAATTTAAAAAACCGCTGATCTAAATGTAATTTTTGGACAGCGCTTGTAATAATTTGTGTTTTAGCCCCAATATATTATTTTCGACAGCGGTTTGGGCTGATGCTGATACGATAAACCGCCACCCTTATCACAAGCCGCTAACTTTATTGTATTTACACTATTGTCGAGGGCGGGACAGATAATATTGTGTCAGGTATAAATAAATAAATGATATAGAAAACCACGATACGAATACATAAATAATACATAACGAACATTATAAATACGATTTGGCCAACTTGATCGTATATATATTTATCGTAGTTTGTCATAGCCTCTCTGAAAACCGATGTAAAATAACGCTTGCGTGTAATAACACTAGCTTTTACCACAAGTAACAAGGTCTATTTGCAAAGTAATTCTACATATTGTGGCCATGATTTTTGGCAATATTTTTTTACGATCGTCAGTTTTTATATTGACATTGTCGTCATAAAAATAAAGATTGTCGAGGCCCGAGAGCCATTAGCAAAATGTTTCTATTGACATAATTTTCGACTTTATAGTGAATCGTTTAGTTCAGTGTGTATTCAAACTGGAGTTAGAAATAAACCAGTGTGATGTCGTAAAATTGTCGTAAATTCTACGACTATTAGTATAAGTCCAGACCAGGCGACAGAATAGTTTCAAAACATGAAAACTTTGAAGGATTATGTACGGTCAAAAGTTGCCTCTCGACCACATATAAAATGAAAAACATTAAGCATTCTTCTTTCACATGTAATATAAGGTTAGCATCATAATCATATTATATAGATATTATCCAGTATTTATGTCGTGTTTATATTTAGATCATTTTCATCGTAGTATTTTTTTACCTTTATAAAAGTTGTATATAGTCTAATAAATACAGGTAATTTATATAAATTTTTAACTTCATTCATTACACTGAACTAATTATAGTGTATGTGTTAAAGTATCGAAGGGTGAGTTTTCTTTAGACGGAAGCCGTAGTCGCTAGATAAGGGATGTCTCCAACTGCATACAGCACAGTGCAATAAGGAAATTTTAAAACATCGATCGAACGGGAAGCCTATAGTAATGGAGTTGTTTAGACGCCTCGCTATTGATGTGTTATTGTTCATTTCAACAAAAACACATACAGGTTAAAATTTTAAGTCAGTGCAAAAGTTATTAAAATTCTATATTGAAATTTAAAAACATAATTTTGTTTGCTTTTTAGTACTAATATAATATTACGAAGATGGAAATGTATAAAAGAGTTCACTAACGGCTTCACTAAAGTTGTGAAGATATCAGAAACTACGATAGAAGATACGTCGGCTTAAAAGTTAAAATATGTGAGCGTGAGAAGGTTTCGAAAGAAACAAAGCTATCCGATATAAAATCGTGTAATATTGGATGCAATTGCATACAGTTCTTAATATTATTTAAAAACTAAACATACAGACAGAGCAATTCTCTATTCAAGGAGGTCTAATAGAAATATATGTGTCAATTAACTTCAAAATATATATACGTACGTCTATGAATTAGAATAAATTAAAGTTGTTTTTATTTCTAATTTTATATAACCTTTGTTTATGATGTCTAAAGCAACGGTATTACATCGATTTTCATTAAATTGAATTAAAAATACCTTTTTTTTTCTTTTTCATTGTAAGATAGTATCAAGCAATTAAATTTAAGTAAATAGAAATCTGTATAACAGTGAACCATCGCTCTCTTAATTTTTATGAAACGAAAACAAAAACCGCAATGAAAGCTTTTTCAGCAAATTAATTTTTGAAGCCATCCATGCGACCAGTAACAATTTACTTTTGGTGAAAGATAAAATTTTTGAACAACAACTGAGGAAACCTAAAATAAGTTATATTTAAGTATATTATTTAGACATTCTTCATTATAAGTATTTACAAAACCTATAGGTAGGAAATAGATTTTCGTAATAAATAAGAATAACATATAATTGAAAAAAATAAGTACTTATCAGTGGCGAAGGGTGGGATTTTCGAAAAAGTAAGCCGGAAAAACTTAGTTCTAATAGTGAGGACGAAACTTACGATGAAACCTCTGAATCGATGGCCTATCTCTATATCCGTTGATTCTTATTACAAGGTTTGGGTCTAGAGTTTCCCAAAGGGAAGCCGATGAGAATCGAGTTGTTTGAATGCTTCGCTACTGGTACTTATGTCCATTTTAAACCAGTCGGGTTCTACTTTACGTAGTATTTTCAGTAACGATGTAGCAATGTTACCTACTTTCACACACAAATATATTTTTATTTGACCAACAGTTTAGTCTTAACACATTATTTTTTCTGCTATAAACTTTCTTTAAGATTTTGAAGCATTTATGTAGTTCTATTACAATACAAAACTTTTTTATTCAATGATAAAATTCACTATACAAAAACTTTGTATTGAGAGTTACAAAGACCTGCAAAGTTGTATAAATATCTTAAGGATGAGTGCGCTAAAGAGCTGCACAGTGCCGCCTCACAAAGGCAATAGCGCGACTTCCTCAATGTATTTTCCTGATGTTCATCTATAACTTATACTATTGGGAAAATAAGGCAAAACTAGTACGACGGCCATCTAGTCTTTGCCCGATCCAACCTCGTAAATATATTAGTAAATATATTAGTCCATGAGAACACTTGCATTAAAATACTGTATTATTTAATTATTATTATTAATGCCTACACTATTGATGAAGATATAAATCATTCAAGATATTTTAGGACTAAGTTTACTAATAGAACTAATGTCGACACATAAAGCAGATTGTCAAATGCAACTCCTCCTCTCTGTTTGGAATAAGTAGTAAAAGGATATCTTATTTCACGCCCTGTCCTATACCCTCACCAAAATGTAGTAATTATTTGATAAAATGTATGACAAATATCTAATAACATATTAAACATATCCTTATTATGTGTGTTCCTGTTTCCTTTTGTTAACCACCAAAATACGTCGTCTCAGCTGCCTACGGCATATTATCTTAATGTCAAACCAATCATATTCTCATTAATCTTACAGAAATAGAAAAATACTGCTTAATTAAGGAAATTACGAAATAGTGTGAGTATTTAGTACGAAAATCGATTTGATTTTAATTATAGTGTGAATTAGATTTACGCTTTTAATAATAATCACACTAGGATTTAAATCAAATCTGCTCTCGTAGTCTTTATATGTACAGTAAGGCTGGGTCTACTTATGTTAATCTTATTAAATCCTGACATCGGTTTCATTTTATATTTAAGTAGAGTAGAGAGTCTTGTGCCTACTGCAGTCTACATGTTATATAATTTAAATAATTATATACATAAGAGCTTGTAACAATCGAAGTGACGTGGTTATTTTATAAAACATAATTCATCTTGATGAGTAGCAGTTTTTTTTTACTAATAATTTGGAGGCATGCATGACAACCTATGTGTTTAATTAATAATGGATACCGAACATCCTGTGCGTACATTATACATATAATATGTCTTGTTATTTCATGAGATAAAAAACAATAGAAATCATTAAAACTATAATTTTAAAGAAGAATATAATATAGAAACATATCAGTGGCGAAGGGTGAGAGAGCTATAGAGTGAAGCCGTAGTCGCTAGACATAAAATTAAGATTTGCGCAACTAGATGTTATATAATGCAATATGGAAATATTGAAATACTGGTTTAAAAGGGAAGCCGATGGGAATGGAGTTCTTTAGACGTCTCGCCACTGAAACGTATTTTGTGAGTATCGAAGCGATGTAGTTTTCTCGGGATTTCTACACACGTCTCGTAATTTTATATTTCGTTCAAAGCCAACACGTGCGGGACAGATGATTGCTATGAAAATATATGCTCCAGAAAGCGTCGACTAAATTCAACTATCGACTTGTATGTAGAAAATACATTTCGATACGCCTAATGAACAAAGTATTATTTCAATGTGACCTCATAATATAGTAAATCCTACCAAATATTACAAATGCGAAAATATTTTGTCTATTACGTCAACCGCTGACCCCATTTACATAAAAACCTGTATAAAGGCACAAGTATTTTGAGATTTCAGAAAGGAAATAAAAAATGAAATAAGTTTTTATGTACAGTTCCCATGCGAATGAATTTCTGTGGAACTAAGAATAATAAACTTATTTAGGTACTTGACTATATCCGCCGCACCAATCTATCGAATTGTATCGTATGACCAAATACAGTATCGGAGCCACAATATGATGGAATACATTAGCCTAAGCATCCAATCGTAAAAATAGATGAACATCTGGTTATAAATTCACTTTGGCGCGATTAATTTGTCGTTATATAGCAGCCTAATAGATGTAACTCGTTATAATATTATGTTTTGTCTTTACTAATATTATAAAGAGGAAAACTTTGTTTGTTTATTTGAATGTAATGAATATGCTCATAAACTACTGGACTGATTTTAAAAATGATGTCACCAATGAAAAGCTTCATTCTACATAATATATTAAGCATTACGACTGTTTTATTGCTTGAATAGTAGTGCAAATTGAAGTAAATATAACAATTCGGATTCCCGACAAACACGATACATACTAAACTGATATAAGAGTGGGCTCCTCTGTTTCCAGAAGCGGCTTTTTCCAGAATATTCCAATTTT
Source organism: Lepidochrysops patricia (assembly GCA_018230145.1). NCBI lineage: Eukaryota > Metazoa > Arthropoda > Insecta > Lepidoptera > Lycaenidae > Lepidochrysops > Lepidochrysops patricia. Next base: position 13,624 of record DWAK01000120.1, read on the forward strand.
AAAATATCAGACGTCAAATGTCAGGTTTGACAGCTCGGTTGGCTTTTAAAATGTATTGTAATATTTACGTGCAGTTTTTGAAACTGGAAAAATCCGCACATGGAAACGAGGGCTTACAGATGTGTCCTAGCCTTCAAATAGGCTCTTCGCTACAGCTATGTTATGTCGGTTCGGAACCTCTGCCGGATGTTAGTCTCAGACATACATACAAGGTTCAAATTCCATACGAATACCTACGAATACGAATCGAATGCAATTTACAGCAAAAACTCCATTAGGAATTTTCCACGTAGTATGTAAAACAAATATTTCAAAAATGTTCAACAATTACTTTTTTAAGAATTTTAAATATTTAAAGTTTACTAGGAAATTATTTATACTATCAATACTAATATTATAAAGAGGAAATCTTTGTTTGTTTGAATGTAATGAATAGGCTCAAAAACTACTGGACCGATTT
>DWAK01000121.1:0-14076 GCA_018230145.1 Lepidochrysops patricia
TAATACAATAGGTATTAAATATTTATAATATAATAAATCTAAATTTGCAGCATTTAATAGCCTAAGTGCATAACCATGTGCAATGTGCATGATCCAAATATCAATATTTTTAACTTTAGTTACAGCTACGGGGGTTTCGATAAAACATTTGGGGCTCTTAAATTTTCAATTATATTAAAAAGTTGATACAGTGCTATTTGTGCCCATTCATCGTACACACGTAATGAAGGGTGCAACAGCTGGGTCACATTTTTTCATTACACCCAAAACTACCGAACCAGTAGATTTATGTCGGATTAATATACGAAGCCGGTTTTTATTCGCTACACATCCGGAACGCCAGGAGGCGTGTACTATGGATATTTTATTGTCCACGGACCCATAGAGTAGAGATTCTTTATTAATTAAAAGGACCGTTTCGATTCGTTGTTATTTGTTTCTTGAAAGTAACTTCGTCAAATTAAAAGTTTCGTTCTTCGAGTTAATTAAAGTTCCTCACAATATTTGAAGAGTTATAAAATGTTTCGTCGTAATGGTGTCATTAAAAGTTGTTGTAATTACGTGGAATGAAATTTTGGGTTATAAGCAGTAAACAAATTCTAATTTGCTTAATTATGCACGTGAAAATTGTATTTTACCCATGAAAACCCATGAAAAACAAAAAAGGAATTTACAAATAAATAGCACAAGTTTCAAATACCTTAAATAGATACGAAATATATAATCGACTCAGAGATAAAAATGCAAAGTTGATATTAAAGGATATTTGAAATAAGATATCCACTACTTTGGCTACATCATCCGTTATGATAGAGTAATAGTTTAATTTAATTTGTGGATGATGTTTAAACCATGATGTCCTTTCTCGGAATTTCTAGCAGAGTGAATTAGATGTAACAGTATTTTTCTCAGCCAGTTTCAAATAACATTGAAATTTCATTCATGAAATACGAGCTAAATTGTTACATTGTACATAATTGGGTTAAGACATAATTTGTGTTAATTGCAAGGAAATTGGTTGTAACAATTAATTTTAAGTAAGTAATGATATCTTATAATAATGTTAAAAATCCACATGATAACGTGAAAATCCTTAAGAATACAGTGGACACGAATTTTACGAAAGTAATATTATTGTATTACCAATAAATAAGCTCCATTGACTATACATACTTTCTACTAACACAAAAAATAGCTACAAACTAAATACAAATAACAATTCATTACATAACACATTTAACATAGACCGATTACTTTTAAGAAGACAAGATTTATAAATCCCTAACTTCTATTTAGTATTAAATGGATTCCAATTTACTGTTTCTAGTAGGCGTCGGCGTATAGTCTCTTGTATCGACTTATCTCGAAGATCTCTAAATGTGGCAATTTGGAGGCGTATATATAAGTGATTTAATTAAAAATACTTACACGATCCGTCCGAGACATGTTACCGGCTAAACGATACAAACGTTATCTGTCTATAATTTTATGTGCTTCTAAACGGAGATCGGAGATAACATCGAGCCGCATTTCACGTTTGTTTCATTAGCTTCAATGAATGTGGCCCTTAACTCAGTTAATTCAAAATTCATTTGATTCATATATAACAGTTGTTACATCACGAAATATATTTCTAAGTATACTGTCGGTAAGTTTATTTACATTTGGATTCCAAAGTAAGGTGCGAGTTGAATCTCTCTCTCTGTTATGGTACTATATGCTATGACTACGAGTATGTACAAATATTTATCACTGCCAAATACACAGCACTTTTGTGTCGACATTTTTCATTCAACCGATAGAAAATTCACATCGAGCGTTGAATTGGATAGTCGCAAAACTCCAGTGTGAAAATGGAAAGCAAATCAGAAGTACATATTGATATACAAAAAGCTAAGTTTGTTTGTTTGTGGATTCTGTATAAATTTAAAATTAACAATACCTGTAAGCTTATCATTCGAATTCAAATGAAAATTTGCAAACTACAAACAACCATCATCAAAACTGGTAAAGTTGAACCAGTGGCGTGTTAGAAGCATATTTAATGTTCGTTCATACAAATGTAACGGTGGGCTAAGTTTTAATTAAAGTGGTAGTATTAACGTGAACCGGGAACGATGATATTCTAGTATCTAGCTTTACTACGTTGATTATTACCTTTTTGTTAGGCCTTCTGAAATGTAATTATAACCAATATTTACAGTTTCCTTTATAGTTTGAGTTCATTCTATAGTTAACGATAACTCACTGCTATTTTATGAAAGACAAGAATATACCTAAGCTTTTTGTAATATTGCACATTCATAATGTTTAGGTAAGCCAATCATTTTTCTTCATCACTCAGATCTGTCCGTGACTGGACTGGACGTGGACTGACTACATTAAAAAAGTAAATAAACCACAGCTGAACATGTTAAAACACTCTGTATCATCCAACTTTTTATTTAGCAACGATCCTTCATATAACTTAGGTCAAGTAATGTAGTTCAAGCCGAAAAAGAGTAAAATTCCATAACTTAAATTTTAAGTTTAATCAAACAGTAAGTGTACAGCAATTTATTAAATTCGCAAAAACTGTTTCATTCGCCGAACAAAACGTTCCATTTCCAACAATTAAAACATCTTGCATAATACGTTATTTGCGTGTCGGTAACGACTAGATAGCTTTCATGAATTCATATTACGAAAACACTAATGCTCGCGTATGAAAATATGTTCAACTTCACCTATACAAAAGTTGAAATGTGTTATGGGACTGGAGGTGCGCTGTATGTAGGTCAGGTGTAGTTATCGCCCGTCGGTATAAACTTTGATGCTATTTTCGCTTCCATCAATGTGTCTGCGGTTTGAGTTGCGTCTTCACTTTGCTTTATGCCTGCACCACTTCCACCGATCTTTTAATGGTACTACAAAGGATAATATTATGTTTGTGTCAAAGTTTGTGTATGCTTATCATCCGTAGACTTGGTCAGTCCAAGTTAGGTTTATGGCACTTTATTGTTTAGAGTTACCTATTTGTAGTTGTTACTTGATAAGAGTTCAAAGAAAATACTTCCAAATAATAATAACCCGGAATATTCAATAATGCGTTTTAGTATGAATGTGAAATTGGCACTTAGTGTTTTGCGGAATGGTGTCGTTTTAACGGAGTCTTAGAGTTGGCATGAAATAGAACTGCAATAATAAATCGAAATGAAACAAACATTTATGTTCGTTTTTGTTTTCGTACATATAACGCACAGGATATGCATCCGCATAAATTAACGTAACTACGAAAATAATGATTATTATATACGCACGGAGGAAATATAAAAATAGCTATTTATTTTTCGAAGAATATTTTCGTAAATTATGATTGGTCGTTCCGGAGATAGGCAGAGATTGCGATTGCTTGATGTATACATAGTAAAATGATACGGGACGTAAAAATACGGGATAATTTATAACCACGCTAACACAGCAGCGAGGGCCCGCGGCACGCACCGCGCCGCCTCGGGTTAGGCGCATCATTTATATTTTTGTGATGTTTGTTTATTTTTTATCTCATTCGCTGTAAAAGCCGACTGTGAGATCTAAACAAAGAATGTAAAAAGACTAATGGCTAATGTCTGTTTTCATCACGACGTCAATGTTTAATAAACTCATTTACATACCTGACAGGTTACACAGAAATTGTGTATTCATTTTTAATAAAACTTGTTGTTTTGTTTCATGAATTGTTAGCAAAGTTTTGTATATGACTACAAATCTTACTATGCTTCTTTAACTTCCATATTTTGTAAACAATAAAAATATTCAATAACAAGTCATATTGAGGTGTGAGTTCTTTTTTATGAAATTGTTAATAATATTATCGTGTATCCCCGAAATTAATCTTTGGGTCTATGGCAAGCTCGTGTTTTTTATGAGGTAGAAATACCAAAAGCATATGAATAGTCAAACATCAGTTCTTACGTTAATGCCCCAGAGCTTTGTGAGTTAACTTAAATGTTAAACATAGTTATCTATAATAAGAAGCAGGGGTGAGGTTTAAATAAAGCTCTAATCTAACGTGTAATTTAGATAGGAATCTGCTAAAGCACTAACGGCCTCGCTTTGTCAGCGAACAACGGAACTTCGCCGAAGGCCGTGTAAGCTTCAAGGATTCTTTTGGATAAATTTCCAATCACAAAAGATTAAACCTGTCCCTTATTGAATCTTTTGCCCCGGGCCGACTTAGTCCGAATAGTAGTGGCAGGATATTGAATCGCGATAGCAATTTTGTATCAGCATTAGTTTTTCAATTTAGATAATTTTTATCATATTTTTTCTTCAATGTCTGAACGATTTTCTGCTAAAGTGGAATATTTTATTATGCCTTTGAGATTTTTGTAACATTTTTCTATCGGATTATCGTTAAAGAGTTGAAATTGAATTGATTTTATTGAATTTATTTGTCATGTTGTTTATTTATGTTTTATATTCATTTTTACCATATAAATAACTTCTATTTTGTTTTATCTATTTTTATAAAGAAACTTACAATCCAATTTTAATGTCTCCTACATTCTGGTTAATGAGCTTCCAAAGGTAATAATTTCAACCTATACAATTTTTCTCCCGGTAGAACATACGGGCTATCTTTATGGTGACATTGTATACTTGATCGGAACAAGTATTTTAAATATCTAAAACGCCATGTTGGAACAATTGGAGTGAATTTAATAAAAACGGCGTCTATCGCAGCCGAGTGTCCCGCTGGGAGGCTAACGATGATGTATTGTATACCAACTTCGTGCTCTGTTCTACAACCTTATACATTAACCACACGACAGTTCTATTAGATTGTATGAATAACTTAATCTTTACACAAAACTTAAATTCCTTGTACGAGAAAATCATCTGTTACATTTTACATCTTGGTCAGGTACCATTAATTTTGAAATCAAATGGTCGGTTTTATTTATGGTTTATTTATAATTTAACATGTTTGATTATATCCTCAATCTAATCTGATTCTAATTAGTGAATGTTATATTAAATTCATTAATTTATTGTTATTAGCATCATATAACAGTGAACGTATTCGGTTGAGTGAAAAGAGTGAAGTCGTTGACTGCTGGCATGTGGAGCCACTTGAAACTCCCAGACCAGTAGAACGCGTTCACCGAACAAATTATAACTGGAACGTCTTCATTAATGTTCAAATTATATATTTTCCATTTATGGAATGAGACAGAGAGCACTTATAGATTGTGTATTGTATAATTTTGTTGATATTTTAAATCACGATACCAATTTAGGCAAATGTCGTTCAGAATTTAATGAATATGAAATAAGTGTAGATATAATGAAGTTTTGTTTAACGTTGTGAGATTGATATTGTATTTTAGTATAATTTTGTGCTTTAGCTTAGATAGAATTACATATTGTTAGTTTACACTTTGCTTAGAATATATTAGGTGCATATTTGAAATCATACCAAAGAAAAACTGACCTATAAAGTAGGCGAGCATGGCTGCTAGGATGACGCATAGACAGATCATGGATATGGCTAGGCATTTCCACGTGCACCGATGCTGGCATCTCTTGTCTATGTGGAACCGCGAAGGCGAGTACACTGGCACGGGGCTGGGCTGGCTGGCACGCAGTGGGAACACTGGCATCACCAGAGGCTGGTTGGCAAGCTGGCAATGCCCACCCATAGTGCCTCTGCCCATGTCGCTCGGCATCCCCGTACCGCCCATTCTGTGAAAAAAGATAAGGTTATCGTTAACATCATATTGTTAAAAAATAACATCCTAAATAATGAGAGATAGTTGCCTCATCGGGCACTTGAAGTCGGGAATAATCTTATTTCACCAATAAGACAAAGAGCCAAGTGAAGTAACGTCTAGAATAAACAGTTAAGAAATGGGTTACTTTTCCGAAGCGAACGAGCGTGTTTCGTGTGGGTGTAATGTCTTCGTGGTAGGAATTCGTGTTTCGCATTTATATTTGTCTCAGACGGAAATTGCATCCACGATCCACGTACGGAGCAATAAGCATTACTATTCTTAATGATTGTGACATTCTCCACCCTAACGATCATTTTACAGAGCATTTTACTTCCTCCACTTCAGGGGAAAGAAAATCAACATTATTATTATCATTGTAGTCTATAGACTTTAATATCACGTATCCGGTCAACTGACGGTCTGAAGATGCTTTCTAAATACATTTTATAACACAATTAGTGAGTATTGTGACCACATAAAAGCTACCGTCCATGGCGGCCAGCTTAGGCGACTTGTACAAATATAATCAGGTGTTGGATAAGTTTAATAAAAGGTTTACGATTTGGTTCTATTTTATTATTTTGTAATATATCTTTATGTTTCCTAAATATCTCTGTAAACTTGCATTTAAAATTATTACCGACGTACATCCTGTGCAGATTACAATCATTGTAGTAAAAATTGACAAGAAGATCTTATTATTATAGGGCACAGAAAAAACTCTGAGCTTGGTCTGTTATCCGTCACAAATCTGCTGCATTGTAAAAACACTCAGGTACAAAATCGGTGCAACATTGTTGTCCCAAACAACAGTTGCGAATAGGACCATATGTTGTGGCAATCACGGTTTATTATAAAGATATCCGAAAAAATGGAATCAAAATTTAAAACCCTGAAGGCGATTAATCAATTAGCCTGGCTCATCTGTCAAGAGTTTTAAGAGTGTTATAACATATGGCGCGGCCGTCCGCCAACTGACGCCTGTATAATGACCGTCCCGTTTCATCGCCTTTACAAAAAATCCAGTATTTTACGTTATTTTATTGTTTAAAGTATTAAAATGTATGTCTCTTTATAAAGTGTTTTCTTTAATGAATTTTTATGCAACTTGGCGTATACCTAAATGCATTTTGATTTCATAATTGTCATTTTTCCTCGTTCTAGTTCTTTTCAAAGGGCACCATTGAGTTCAAATTAAACATTATCTTCTTAATTGTTTCTAATAATGGCTTATCAGATTGTACTTCATTAAAACTATCTAAAACGGTTAATTAGAATTACAATCAAAAGAATGAACGAGCTCAAACGAAGTCGTGTGGCTTTAAAGATTTTATCTATGCAGTTAACAAAATAAACGGGTACTAAGCATATCTTAACTATAATTTTTATTTCCTTAATTCGTTTAATAGCCGATAAAAGGTTTCTGATATAAATCATGTTTTTTTTTTAAATTATTTATTAAAAATATGCTCTAATCTTTTTCTGTATGCACTAAAATAATGAATGAAGTTCATTAAATAATATTATAATGAATGTAACATACGAATACACTCTCGTATTTGCAAGCTCCCTGATTCCTCAGACTTAAAGTCAATTATGCACAAGAAATGCGAAAAACAAAACGAATGAACCGCGGAAATAATTGGACAGCCAGCAAAAACCGAGCGTGACTCCTAAAGGGTTTTGGAGAACGCTTTGGACTGTAATTTTCTTTTGAAAAGTGCGAAGAACGACTAATGATTGAATTCATTAGATTGTATTTAATAATAACAAAAGCGACACGAATCGACTTCTTTGTTTGAGACTACCTACAAGATTGCAATAAATCGGAATTTTTCATCTGCTCTAAAGATCAGATTAAAATTGTATAACATAATATAATCTAAATAGAGGATGAGTAAAGTTAGGTGCACGGACTTATTAAAAGTTGTATTGTAATATGATTTTAATATAACGTAACTGTTTACTAACCAACAAAACTAACAAAAAAATTATTTTGGAATACTATCATTAGTAATTATTTAATTATACTACGCACTATATTCCTTTAACAAACTTTATATAAGGTACATTCACAGGTAAGATGGCCCGGTTCCTAAGACAGCCCGCTTTTCGAAATTTTACTAGTTAATAAGCCGAATAAGTGCCTATGTTAGATTAGATTCGATTAATTAATCCAGTATACCTATTCAGAAATAATTGAGCAATATTTTAATAAAATTTTTTTCAGAAAAAAAATTTAATATCATCTAAAAAGTTTTAATATCATCTAATTATGCTAAAATGTGGGCCTTATAAGGCGCCCGTACCTATATTTTTTTTTTAAATAAAATAAGGAGGCAAACAAGCAAACGGGTCACCTGATCTTTTAAGCAACTACCGTCGCCCATGGACACTTGCAACACTAGAAAAGCTGTAGGTGCATTGCCGGCCTTTTAAAATGCTTCCTAGAAATACCACAGTTGGCGTTTTCCTTCATACGCCAACTGCGGAATCTCTAGGGAGCATTTTACTCACTCGACTAAATACAGTCCTAGCGCTGTTTCACATCGGTTTTCTGTGAGCCCGTGGTATTTCTCCGGTCGAGCCGGCCCATTTATGCCGAAGCATGGCTCTCCCATGACATTTACAGACCTTTGTGATAAATTGGTGCTCCATAAACAGTTTCGCTAAAAGTAGTTCACACAGCTAGTTATTATGTTGCCTATTGTAACTGTATATGAAATTGATTTTGTTACATGAATAGTTATTACGTTTTTTATAGTTGGCAATCTTACAAAGGCTCTATTATCGGGCAAAACGCATCAACTGCGCGCATTACCGAAATGAGGGAACGCTAATGTTTCTGTATGAGAAATTGTACAGGTAATAGTCTCGCGAGTGTTACTATTTTGTTATTTAATTTGAAAGCAATTTCTTTAAAAGCTGCTTTAATTTCCGGTGTGTATTATGTGTTTTTCTGATAATTATAAACAGCATACACACTGAATTAAGCTTCGAATCACTATTTAAAACGTGTTTGTACACTGAAGTACTTGTAGAACAGTTAACATGTTTTTAATTTTATAAAAGAACTCATAACAAATGATAAATAAAAATAATTACTTATATTTGCTTATTAGTCTCGAGCTTAATTTGTGAAGCTTTGCAACCAATTTATTAAAGGGCTCAAAAATAAATTTAAAACGAAGAAGGTAGGATTAGGACAATTAAGTAAGTTGATGACGGAGACTATTGTAGGACAATGGCGGGATATTTTAAGCGCGAGTTCGTTAAGATTTTGACGGCCGCTTGTCGAGAGCTTCTAATGAAGCAGTAAATAATGAGAGGTGTTGAACGCCGTCAGATCTGAGTGGAAGAAGCAATTTATTACATGCTATCGATTTTTTATATTTTGTAGTTAGTTAACTAACTAAATATTTTAAAGTGAGACAAGTATTGTATTTTTTCTGTAAGTATGTTTAATTGTAGGTTAGATGAGACTTGACAATTTTACTTCTAGTATGTAGAACGAAAAGTACCTATAGTTTACGAGACGTTACGGCAAAATAAGAAGGCATTATTTAAATATTTTCACACGGCCCCAGTTGCAACGGTAACTTTTTCATAAGGCAAACGGAATGACGCACAAAAAGCATCGGAAGAGTGCGCCGTTGCAGGTAACTCGTTAGACGTCCGCGGCTCGCAACTGTCCTACAGTTTTTTTATCTCCACAATCGCGCGTGCAGCGGTCACTTCTAGTTTCGAGGACGGCCCGACTTGGCTCGATCGCAACACAAATCGCTTCGAAGGAAATTGACTCGTATGTTAAGTGTGTAGGGCTCACGTAAATTCAGAAACATCCGTTGCGAGTAAACTAAGCACACGCAAACGTGAACTCTAATAAAAGGGGAGAGGGTTCAATGTCATTTGAAATAATCCGTCCGTCCAGTGTGATAGTCTTCTAACTGGGAAACGAGACGAAACAAAAAAGTAAAATGCAGGCACGGGCCGTGAGAACGCTCCTTGGGTGCGGTACGAAGCTCCATACCATTTATCTTACACGGTCGTGCGAGAATGGCCGAAGTGCTTTTATTGCGCCGATCCCTTAAATATAGGTCTGCGACTAAGTTACGGTTTGGAAAAAATTTATCGAATTTGGTAAAGACTGACATGATCATACATCACTGCTGCTGTACTGGAACAGCCATCAGTTCGAAGATACATTAAATAAACACGATGTTTTCGAGCTTTGACAGTTATTGGAATCGCGTGTATTCTATATTTTGAATTCTCTTTGTATTAATATATGACTAATGATATTACATAATAATTTCCCGAAATTTACCTACACGGTGTACATACGAAATTGATTACTAAACAATTCTACGTAAACTATACAATGCACACCTATTCAATTCAAATCAAAAGTTTGAAGCTACTCGTATAATAACTAAATAAATAAAATTTTGTCCGGTAATCATAATCTATACTTACTTTACCAATTACCATTATAAAAATCCTTTCCACTAAATCAGATCCTTAGACGTTAACTTTTTACAGGGAAGGATCGTAAATTTAAGTTTCCTAGAAGCGCCTGTCCAGAAGAAAGTTAATGATTTGTTTTGCTTGGCGTGCCCGCTGATTGTAAAAACTTTGGGAGGGCTTTTTATAGAACAAAGGGGTAACCGTGCATTATCCTTATTAGTTTCTATTTACGTTCTAATTCTGAAATCTTGGCAAGTCGTAACGCAATATAGCGCAACATGGGAATTACCATAAGAGAATTACCCATGAATATACTATCTAACTAGTTTTATTGCAAGAAATACTGCAGATAAACTTATAATTTATTATATAAAAGCTATAATTTTCTACATTGTCTTTAACACTGATAATAAAGAGGCACTCGTAAATATCGTATTTCAACTTAATCATATTTCACAATGGTGCTGGGGGCGTGCGGCAAATCTTAAGACTAATTATAAACAGACGTTAACAGCAGGAATGGGGCTTTCAATGTTTTGTTTGGATCAATAGTGCTATTGTGTGGTACACATGTAATTATGTGGATTGTATGAAAGGCACGTTGTGAGGTTGGAGTGAATTATGAATATAATATGACCACATTCACTTTGAATTGTGATAACGATTATTAAAAGAAAAAGATGAAAGATTGAATATCGATTTTGATTATATTTAGGTGAAAACATAAATAAAAGATTGGTTTCCGCTACGACAAGATGGAGCTCTATAAAGAAATCTCTAGTATGGCGGACGTACGCCGATCGGCGTACTAAAAGTTGCCTCATTTTTCATGGACTCCATCTGGTTGTTGCGCAGCGCGCGGAGTCCAAGCATTCATGTATGGGTGAAAATATAAAGTACATTTATATCTCTATTCCTTCATCAGACATTACAATAAAAAGTGTTATTAATTATTATACATATTATTTACGAAATACAGAATTTGCATAATATGTCAATAAAAATAAGTTTATTACGTCACGTCTGGACTCGTGTTCTTTTAAACTTGGAAGTACTCGTGGAATGGTAGCCGAACCAAAATGAAATGAAAGATATTATATTATGCACTTTTTGTTCAAAATATTAAGTGTGTACAGCTTGCTTACTATCCAATTCGATGTTCAAGTATCTTAGAAATAGTTCTACAATTTTACAGCATTACTAACGAAATCTTTTTTCAGATTTCGCAGCGAATTAGGCGACATTTCAGCTAATTATTACATAGAGTAAATTGAAACAGCTAAAATAAACCGGACAGAGCTAATTACGTTTGTGCTACGTGCTTTGGGATTTAGAGGCTGATGTAACATTGTACAATGTACACACTATATTGACTATGTACGGCATACTTGTTCTACATAATATGCGAAATACATAGCATGTAAGCTCGTGTAACTTCAGTAAAGCGAAATGGTCTACTGGATTCTGAATAGTTACTTTGGAATTTCGGCTAAGTATCACGGTTCATAGCTTCCTGTAGCAATTAATATTGCATATTTGTAATATTGCGTATATTAAATGATCAAGTATGGCAATATCATGGGATCTGAGCCTGAGTTTCCTATACTTATGGCTGGAGATTCTTAAGAATAAGAACACTCGTGGCGCTTGGATGGTTTGGACGTTTTTAGTAAGACTATGAAATGTTAAATTAATTTGAATACCTAATATTAATTAATGTATTTCTATTTAAAGACCTTCCGTATAAACTCCCACATTTAGGACATGCTCAAAAAAAAGATGTTTTGAATAAGTATTCCTTTGAACTTAAAAAAAATAATTCAAATACTTTTTTCTTAACAATTCTAACAAAACACTACGCCCACGCGCGCCAAGTCGCACATAATAATCACAACACTGTATTTTGTATATTGTAAAACTTGTAAAACAAAACACTTTTAATGTTGTATTTCATAATTAATTGTAAAACATTTTTTTCCTGTGGCACAGCACCGGTATTATCGCATAAACAGCCATTAAGCGTCGAGGAAAAACAAAGGCGATAAAGTTATACACATTACAAAGTGAATTCATAAATAGTAAGTGGGTTCGATCGATGTTCCGCACGCCCCACCCTACCCTCCCCGACGTGTTGTAAATTTAAGAAATCCCCTCAATTTAAAGCGAAATGTGTAATGACTGTACCCTGTTTCGCCAATTTCCGCCCTCGTCACTCGCGAAAATAGAAAATTGAAAGCCATTATAATTTTAAATGTAAAATTCCATTGCCCTTCTTTCCATTCTTATACGGTTTACATGTTGGTAATTTTTCATCAATAATTCAATATGTAAAGTTTTTGGAGATGGTAACCTATTTTAGTACGCTCGAGTGAGTACGTCGGTTTTAAGCGGCGTAATACAATTTCTTTAGCTAAGATCTTTGTAAATATTATTTTAAAACCTGACAGGGCAGGATGTTCCGGGAAAATGATCAATCACTCATCTTCAGACGAGTTCTTTACTCTTAACGAGAACGTTATTAAAGGTCGTCACTTGTTAGAGTACTTTCAATTATAACGTAAGAGCTTACTTCGTATTGTAAAAAACTTAAACATTTTTAAATTACTTTTTTACAAAGTATTAAAAGGCTATAGACATTTTACTTGCTTTTCGTTTTACTTCAAATGTCAGCCATCTTGATTTCATTGGGGGTTTGGCGCTTTTAAGGTACGACATATTATGCCATCAATATGCTTCTGAAGGTATTACTATGGTTTTAACACAACGAAATATATAAAAACCCTAACACCAAACGCAAAACAAAAATTCTACAAAAACAATCTATCAAAAGATGAGAAATTCGCTTTTTAATTTGAACTTTGACAAAATACGTCGCATGATGATCGGCTAAGTTTCCTAATATTTCCTCGCCGGCCAACACGGCGCGGCGCGTTTAAGATTTAAAGCAGCGGCCGGTATCGTTGAACCCGCAACTCTTATTAATAACTCTCGTAGCTCGTGTTTGTTTTGGTCGCCTCGGGCGCGGTTAGGTAACGCTGAAGTTGATTCATGAATGGGAGATTGCGAGCCTAGCGCTCGCGTATATTTAGCGAATATAATTTTCCTAGAAACGCACGACGGAAGCCCTAATAAATAATTGCGAAGTCCCCGGTCAAACTATTCGCTTAATGTACACGAAATATTTATATTGCGGGAAGTTAATCTCTCATGAAAATAAACATGCAGCTGCCGAATGGCCTGACTTAATTACGAGATCTTTTGGGTAAAAGTAAACATCAAATATTTAATGTTGCGAATGTAAAAATAACACAAATTGCCCGCACAAAAGCAGAGTAGATTTATTCCGTATTCAGTATTAAATTCTGCGAGAGCGAAGCGCAGGACGGCGAAGCGCCCCGGGCAGTTTTATCGCGAGAATGAATGGACTCTATACTGGATGTATGGGCATTATTGCCGACGCACGGACTACGGTTACAGGTTGCGTTCAGGGTTATTTCACTGCGCGGATTCTACAGGAATGGTGCTTATGTTGTTGGTATAAAGGTGCTATAAGAGGCAAAATAATTCTAAATGCTGTACAACTGTAATTGTATAATGGAGGCGTACGTTTTAAATAAATTGTTTTCAAAATAAACTTAAAAGTTAGAACTCAAATTATTTAAAATTGATATGGATAACATATAGTACAAAAACAATAAAAGCAAAATGTTGCACGCTTTGCTTTGAAAATTCGTAAGTAGAGTTTGTACGTGCATTTATGCTTACCAGCTTACCTATAGAATTATTTGTGAATTTACGTTACGATTAACTTGATTTACGTTGTCAAGTAATTATATTATATTAATTTAAATAT
>DWAK01000122.1:0-14065 GCA_018230145.1 Lepidochrysops patricia
CCTAATCACCCCTTGATAGTTATTTTTTAAATATATTTCATGTACAGAATTGGCCTCTACAGATTTATTATAATAATAATAATATTTGAACATTAGTTTATCAGAAACAATGAGCTTTATTACAACCTAGTAAAGTGTATTTTTCCCCTTACTGGCTGCAGTAGACGCGTAGCATAAGTCATTAGAATTTTTTAACTCGACTTATTAGACAAACAGGTTAAATATATGCACAATCCAAGTTTTACTTGTAACAAACAACTATTAATAAGTGCTGATCACCTAAATAAAGAAAATTCACAACTTTGCATAATGAATACTAATTTGTCAGCTTTACATAAACTATGTCATTGTTCTATGTTCACAATATAAATGGTAGAAAAAGTATTAAAATTTTATGCATAACTGCTGCACACAAGTTAATGATTTCTTAAAGAGTTATAGAAAATATATGGACTTTAAAAGTAAAAAAAAAATAGGTTGATCTTAGATAAGAGATTACACAAAACAAAGACAAAAACATAAAAAATTACAAAAGACAAAACATAATACAGTCTATATTTTGTGCGCAGGATCCAATGGTTCTGCAAATGGAAATGGTGGAGGGAGCAATGCTTTGAATGCAGTGAACGCCAACGGCCCCAGTGCTGCTAACGGCAGTGGTGGTGTGAATAACACTTCGTCTGCCAAAATTGAGCAGCTCAGCTCCATGAGAGAGGCTTTATTCAGTCAAGACGGTTGGGGTGGTGTAAGTTGTAATTTTTACTAAAAAGGGCTCCAAAAACCAAAGTTTCAAAAGTGATTGCTTTAATATTTTCACAATCAAATTTTAACCTACAGTTAGCATGTTTTGCAATTGTATTCAATATAATAACAATTACAATATGTAATATGATAACTTACTTATCAATGACTTATTATTATTAACTATAGCATGTTTACTGTAATCTTGATTTACTTTTTGTTAAAATGAAATTTATGCTTTTATATCTGCTTTATCTATATTTGTTTATTTGAAATTAAATATTTTAGCAACATGTGAACCAAGACACCAATTGGGATGTGCCCGGATCTCCGGAGCCGGGATCCAAAGTGGAGCCGACGGCCGGGGGTCCACCGGCCTGGAAGCCGAACGTCAACAATGGAGCATTCCTGGGAACTGACTTGTGGGAGGCTAATTTGAGAAACGGCGGACAACCGCCGCCGCAGCCGGCCGCCAAGACCCCGTGGGGCCACACCCCCACTACCAACATCGGCGGCACGTGGGGCGAGGACGACGATGCTGCGGACTCCGCCAATGTGTGGAACGGCCCCCCACCGCAGCAGCAGTGGCCCGCCGGCCCGCCGCAGCACACGCAGCAGTGGGGCGTCACGAAGAAGGACGATTGGAACGCCTGGGGCGAGCCGCACCGGCCCGCTGATCCGCGCCTCGACCCGCACCGCTCAGCCGACCCGCGCCAGCCTGCCGACCCGCGCGGCGGCCACGACCTTCGCGGTGGCATCTCCGGCCGCCTTAACGGCGACATGTGGAGTCAGCATCAGCACGCCGCAGGACCCAATAAGATGATGCCCCCGGGCGCCGTCAACCAGTGGGGATCACAGGTATACATACAATATACACTAACATGACTCTATAATATTATATTATGAAATTTTAAATACATGAACATATGAAACAGTAATTAAGGAAGTTGCGGTAAAGTGACATGTAACAATTTTATCATAGTGTATTTTAGGAACCGTGGTTAACCAAGGTGTTCCGTTTCATTTAAATATTTAATTGCGTAATTTTGGCTACCTGACAATATTTTTCTGACTGTTTTTTTCATGCAGGGTCCCAAAGACGGTATAAAGGCTTCCGGCTGGGAGGAGCCCTCCCCGCCGGCCGCACGGCGCGCTGGCGGCGGCTTCGACGATGGCACATCGTTATGGGCACAGCGTGGCATGAGCGGTATGCGCGCCCCGCAGGGCCCGCCGGCGCCTCAGCGTATGCCGCCGACGCCGACCAAACCCGACGCCGTGTGGAGCCACTCCCAGCGCAACGGCTCGTGGGAGGAACCCCACACACCCGGCTGGCCTGACCGCGACGTGCCCGCCTGGCCCGACGCGGCCGGTCCCAGCATGTGGCCCATGCAGAAGCCCAAACCCTCCGGACCCGCCGGCGGGTGGCCCGACGACATCAACGAGTGGGGCGGTCCCAAGCAGCCCCAGATGCTGAGCAAGCAGTGGACCAAAGAGATGGTGTGGAACAGCAAACAGTTCAGGTATAATATGGAAACATTGTTTGATACAATACCTTTAAATGCTTTTATGAGATCGAAGTACAAACTTCAAAATATGTCCACATCACATTTGTTTCAGGGGCATTTTTAGTAATTATTTTTGTTTGATGGTATGGTTGTAACGTCGGTGAAAGCTATCACTGCTTCTGACACGTTGCAACCATATTGTGGAAAGAAAATCTAATAATATTTTTGTTTAGTTAGGGCTTTGCTTCGTAAGTTAACACTTAACATTTGTAACGCAGATACCTCGTAGAGCTGGGTTACAAGAAGGAGGAGGCGGAGGCGGCGCTCCGCAGCCGCGACATGAACGCCGAGGAAGCTTTGGAGCTGCTGGCGGCGGCGCGCGGCGACGGCTGGCGACGCGACGAACACTTCCACCACGGGCCGTTCCCGCAGCAAAGCGTGCCGGCGGTATCACCTGCGGTCGTGCAGAAGCTGCTCAACCCCGCCCCGCCACCCTCGGTTCAACACCACCCCTCGTACAATCCCAACAGGTTTGTTTTTAAACCGAAATTTTACAGAAGCTTACAACGTGTGTTCATGTTAGTCACATGGACGGTCACAACACAAGGGGCAAATTAAATATGTTGTATATTTTGCATACCTGTGGGGACATAGTCTAGTATAGACTTATGAAATAAAATATATCAGGTATTTTTTTACGTTAAAAAATATAACGTTTAATTGAAATCACAGCGGAACCAGCAACAGCGGTCAGCCAAGCACGGCTCAGCTGCGCATGCTCGTACAGCAGATCCAAATGGCCGTGTCTGCTGGTTACCTGAACCACCAGATACTCAACCAGCCTCTCGCCCCGCAGACCCTAGTTCTGCTCAACCAACTTCTGCAACAGGTAATCTTCATTACATCCTATTATCTCATTGAGTTTTGTTTTATTGCCAATATAAATACATTATATTTATTTTGGTTGTCATTTAAATACTGAGTCAGTTTAATTGCTATGTCGCATTTAAATGGACCATTATAAACAAAAGATTTGTTATCATTAATGGGTATAAGAATTATGATATTGAGGTGATAACTCAGAGCATATTTCAGAGTCCATTGTTTGCTAATTCATTTGCATACAAGTGTTATTATTAACATGCACTTATCAATGCATTGTCTGATATAGATAAAACTGGAGCAAATGCCCTGGTCGATAAACAAGATGCTTTTTCCGAAATGTCTTTTGTGTTATTATCAAAACTTATAAGGTTTACTAGATAAACATTGTGCAATTGATACAAAACTGATTGTCTTGTCCCAAATGTTTAAAGTTAAGACCTATTTGGAAGGCCGCGGCATCGAATCTTCGTCTTCGAATCTGAGTCGGAACAAGGTATGATTTTTAAAAACCCAGTAATTAAAATATCGATTTTGATGTTAATCTGGTGATATTGTTTCTAGATCAAGGTGCTGCAGCAACTGGTGCAGCAGCACACCATCGCGATATCGAAGGCTAACTCTTCGCTCGCTCTGCAGTGCTCTGTGCAGATCTCCAAAGCTAAACAGCAAATTACTGCTTTACAGGTAAAAATGCGTTCTTGTGGTAGTATATTCTGGAACTAGTGCGGTAAGTTATCGATTGCCCATGAGATAAGTTGGAGGCACGAGCGAAGCCAGTGCGTTTATTGGCTCGAGAGGGCATTCGATAACACCGCACGAGTGCAATACAATAGGTACTATTTCTTATTACAAACGCACACGAGAGAAGTTGAACGCCGACCAACTAAACTCTTGGACAATTGACAACTTACCTCACTAGTTGCATAATATACTATTTAAGTACTTTTTATTCATCTATATTACAGAAGAATTGTTGATGGATAGGTTTCAATTATTTCTGCATGACATGATGGGAAAGAGAATATTGTTTTTTTTTTTTTAATTTTTTAGTTTACATCATGTATTGGGAATCTCTGGACGAAAAAAAAATGTATAAGAATTTAGTTGTAAAGTGACATTACAAAATATTTTTGTTAATAAAATAAAACAGATTCCATAGAACACTCATCAGAATGAGTAGGTAATGATTTTATTACCGCTCTAAAAACTTGTAATTTGTGTAAAATATATTATCGAGTCTATGTTTTTCAACATGCTATTTACTTTGTACAGAACCAGATTGCCACCCAGCAGGCGTTGTACATGAAACAACAACCTGGAGGCAGCGACTTGTTCAAGCAGAGCCACGACCCGTTGAACACGCTGCAGAGCAACTTCAGTGATATGGGAATCTCTAAGGACTCACAATCGGTAAGTCGTCAATTTTACAAGGAAGGCTATTTACAGTTACTAGAATAATTATAGTTATTTAATAGAGTCTGTTTTATTTTTGCTGCTTTAGAAAAAATATGATTTTTTTTTTAAGATTTACTAGCTGACCTGGCAAACTTTGTGCGCCTTATGTCACGTCCCACGGGAACGACGGGAATGGGATAAAAAGTATCCTATGTCCTTCTCTTGGTTCTTACCCTACTTATATTCAGCTAAATTGGTTCAACCGTTCTTACAAATAGTAACTAACACGACTTTCTTTTATATAATACATATGTAGATATAAATGTACACCACACATTCATTACTATCAACAGATACGACAAAGTTATATAATGACTGTCACTCAAGTTTAACTTTATTAAACTTCCATCACTTCAATGTAGCATATATTCTAAGAAACTTACAGATCTTGTAGCACTTTTTATATTAGTTGTAGTATTGATTACATATTATAATAATATGGTCACATTCGAAAGATTATTGTAAGTCTATTATGTGAAAATGGTTATTACTAGCCTTCCGTAGTTCATATAGTGGTATTTTACTTTGAAAATGAAAGTAAATTTAATGTATAACTCTGTCTGCAGGCTTATGGTGGTGCTGGAAATCAGCAATCAAGACTCAACCAGTGGAAGTTGCCGTCTCTGGACAAGGACGGAGATGGCACCGACTTCAGCCGCGCCCCGGGCACTGCTAAGTCCACCACCAGTCCGCCTCTCAATCAGATTGGCCTGCAGCATGACTCGTAAGTATACATAAATTGAACCTTTTGAGAGTATATTTAGAACACTTTATATTATATTGGTCAAATGTAAATGGCGTATGGCGGTTGGCGGTAGTTAATACAAAGTGACCTAACCTAACCACGTTTTTTATGAAATATATTTAAAGATATTGCTTGTGTTGTAGCACATGGGGCGTAGGTCGCAGCGAGGGCTGGGGCGAGAGCGGCGCGGACGTGGCGGACGGCAAGGACGCGTGGCCAGCACACCCCGCCCATCAGCCCGTGTACGACCTCGTGCCGGAGTTCGAGCCTGGCAAGCCCTGGAAGGTAAATAGTAAATACACTAGCAAAGTTACTATTCATGTTTGTCACAAGCAAAACAAAACCGTGACCATAGGGACCAGCAGAGATTTGTCCATTTCTTGAATGTTCTTTCCCTTTTTTGTTTAATTTTAAACCCTTTAAATCTAATAAATTTAACTAGGGTAACCAAATGAAGAACGTGGAGGATGACCCGGCCATGACACCCGGGTCGGTGGGCCGATCCCCGCTTTCGCTGACGGCCATCAAGGACACGGACATGCTCGGCGGGAAGACCTCGCCGCCCGGCAACAGTCTGTCCTCCTCCACCTGGAGTTACGCCCCGCCCGCCACCAGCGCCAGCGGGCTGAAGCCGGCGGACACGTGGGCCTCCAAACCGCGCCCCGCGCCACCCGGCCTTAACAAGTGGCCACAGCACCACGGCAACGCGCGCGCCGTGCCGTCCTGGCAGGCGTCAACTTGGCTTCTCCTGAAGAACCTCACTGCTCAGGTAAGAATATAGAAACGAACTATAAAAGTAAAGCTTTCAATGAAATTCTCTCTGTTCTCTCTGAATCAATATTAATCCTACATCCATTAAATACATGCATTTAAAAAAGTTATTGGCACATCGACTTCACGCCTGCCAGCTTAAATTGTCGTGATACATTGTGCTTTATTTATTTAAAAAGTATAATATTATGTACTTATATTCATTATTGGAAAAAAATTGTGCTATCAAAGTTTTTATTAATTATAATTTGTTGGTCATCTACATTGTACAATCTACATACTCGTTATAGATTGATGGATCCACTCTGAAAACGCTGTGCCTGCAACACGGCCCACTGCAGAATTTCCATCTCTACTTGAACCAGGGCCTGGCTTTAGCTCGCTACTCCACGCGCGAGGAAGCCGCTAAGGTATGTCTTACTTTTACTGCCGGTGTGCTAAAGACGTTACATATACGTTACATATATTTTTTATTATAATTATTATATTATCAAATATACCCAATTTGATAATATAATAATTATAATAAAAATAACATGACAGTATAGATTAAGCAAGATAGATTTCATTATCTGGTTCATAAATTATATAGAGCATGTGAATCATTTTTGTCAAAAACATTCCTATCTTATCTTGTTTGATAAGATATTAAACTTGTAGATTCTATACACTGATCTACTTAAGGTTCCATAAAATGAGCACTTGTTTGACGTAAAGTAATGGCGAAATCGAAAAAACTGGTTACATGTTCTACCAACACCATATCCCATCGACATCCAAATTTTATCATTATAAATAATAGTATTTTTCTTTTCTCTATGGCGGCTTCGGTGAAGAAGTCCGGCTAGCATTTTTACGATAGCACATTTTACGTTGACTCGACATCAAGGTGGCTTTGACAAATCGGTCGTTGTTGTTTCTAGGCTCAGATGGCGCTCAACAACTGCGTGTTGAGTAACACGACGATCTTCGCGGAGTCGCCCGCTGAGTCCGAGGTGCAGATGATCCTGCAGCACCTCGGCTCCGGCGGCGGCGGCGGCTGGCGCGGTGGCGGTTCTAAGGTAGGAGAAGTTTCTGGTTTTTGTTAGAAGAGGTACGAACTGAAAAGGTGTTTACTAATTTCTCATTTATTTGACACAATGCTGAAATATATTTAACATACTGTTTTCTATTTTTTAATATTTTTTGAAAGTGTAATGCCGGAATCCTTGGTGGATCGATAACGCGTGTGCGATGTGCAGGACGGCTGGAGCAGCAGCGCGTTCCCGAGCCTGTGGCCGGAGCAGCACGAGCAGCGCGGCACACCGTCGTCGCTCAACTCCTTCCTGCCGCCCGACCTGCTCGGCGGCGAGGCCATCTAAGCCCCCGGCGCCGCCCCCGCAGCCCGCGCCGGCGTCTAGTGTAATTACGCTTCACCGACCCCCGTACGGGGCCGGACTTATTTTATTCGCCTAGTCACGTGGTACCGGCCGCGCCACGTCGCCGCGCGACGCGCTGCGGCCGCGGTAGCCGACTGTCCACAATACTATTATCTACTGTGTCGTAAGTGTTCATGTAGATTACTTAGTGTAAATAAGAATTATATACAACGGCAGACATATAATGTATGGAGGTTATAGCTGGAGAGGGCGGGCGGGAGGCGGGCGTGGGTGTGACGCGCGCGCGCCGCCCGCTCGCCCTGTATCTTACCAAATAACGTAAGCTATCGGATGTAGAGTAGTTGCGTCGCGGGCTACCTCAGTCACTCGCCCCGTGGCCTTATTTTAGTCTGTATTTATTTTGTTGCGCCCGGCGGCTGTTGCTGTTTCGCGCCGGGCGATTACGTTCCGAGTTTCTTTGGTGTTTTTTTTATTTGTGGTTTTATTGTACCGTCTCGTATTTTAATTATTTATTCTGTTTAAAATTCTCATACGCGATGAGCTTTCGTTTTTCCAGTAGTGATATTTTTATTCAGCAATAAATGTGTAAGTGCATTTCGCCCTACTAACAAAGATTTTATAATTAGTTTGTAATTTTTTATAAAAATAAACAAAAAAATTGTAATCGATGAGATTCGAAGTGCATTCTTGTAGAGATAAATTCCTTTAAGCCGCATAGTCTGAGATGGGAGCCGGCGGGCGAGGGGCGGGGCCGCGCTGCCTGTGATGTAAAGTATCTTGCCTAATGTAAGGATATAATCTATTTTATTGGAGAAGAGAGTCGCGGCCGCCCTCGTCGTAGTCGAGTTTTCCCCAAATTTTTTCCAGTATTTGTGATTCAAGTGCCACTTTATGTTTAATATATGAAACGATTATTAACTAGATTATACGATTAATGTAAGGGTAATCTAATATATTAAATTGAAAATTGTTTTATCATTTTATATTACATACATTTGTGAGAAGTGTTATAAAGTACTATAATTGACGGTAATTTAAATATTACACTTTTGTGTATAGTTAAGGATAAAGTTCTAACTTAAATTTAGCCATATCAATATCTATTTAATAAAAGATTTGTGGTATTTTCTATAGGCTCAATTTGAACGTTATTCAAAGTGACATATGCTTTAGATATTCTGTTAATAATATACTTGTAGTAGTAGGTCTCTCGGTATTACATAAAGCTAGTAATAAGCATACACCTAAGTCCTATGATAGTCTCTTAAGCGTACTACTGATATTTTACGGCAACGATCGCACTTGTAAATGTTCGTTACGATGAAAAAATTTATTTACAATTTTATTTACTCTTTAATTTATTGAGGTGTGCCACAGAGATACTCTGCCAAAATATATCATTACCATATACGGGGGTGGCCCGGACCCACCACCGCTGTAATGTACGCGTACGTGTGGTATTTTGAGCATCTTCCAGTGATCTTGATAACGATTGTAGTGCTAAGTTAGCTGTAAGTAATTGCTGTACCTTATCGAGTCTCGCGCTCGAGGTTTCTTCACAAATTTATCTAGTAAGTTAGTCGATTGCGAGGTTGGGATATTCGTGCGTTTGGACTCTTCGACCGCTTCGGACCTGTAGTTCTAGCGTTAAATGTTTCTCTGTATGTGTTCAAATAGAAAATATTTAGCATTTCGTCTTAATGTGTTATCACTCATCGTGACCGACCGCCGATTATGTCATCTCATCGTTTGCATATTCCGTTGCCCGCGCCACCCGCGTCGCCAGCGCGACAGCAGGTGCTAGTTATATGCGAAAGTAAATTATCTGCCTAGACGAGAACCCACGTGTGTCGACCAACGCGACGTAAACGTTAGGTGCCAAAGAATGTGTATCAAAGATATTATGTTTGGAATATGACCGATCGCATCTCTCCTTGAGACATATCTTCCAAATTAATTTGAAATTAGATTTCGGTACGGGTTATTGATCTGATGTTCCTAAAACATTCGTGTTACATCTATGCAACAGAGCACGCGTTACTACTTGCCTATTGTCAATTCTATTGTTGTCGAGCTCAATTCGTGTGAGGGTCTTTGTTTTGTATCGTTTTGATATAGTGAAATTTATTAAAAGTATAATTTGTAAAACGGCGTTTAGTCCAAATTATTGCAAGATGCCTCATGCCGTAAGTCCGGTCGTAACGTGAATTTAGTACAGCAATAAAATAGATAAATAAAAAGAAGTTAATTTTTATAAAAGTTTTCGTATTTTCAAAAGATGAAAAAAGACATGAGTAACGAAAGTATAAGTATCCAGTGCCCCGTAGAGTATGTTGTCCATAGATTAAAGACGAAAGAAGTCATGCCTTGAAGTTAGTCAGTTATAAATGTAATCAGTACTTAATGAGTATAATAAAGAGACATAATATAAGCGTTGTGGTGTAGCGGTGTTAGGTGTGTGCGGCGCGCGCGTGCCCGCGTGCCCGCGTGCCCGCGTGCTCGCGTGCTCGCGTGCCCGCGTGCCCGCGTGCCCGCCAGTGCGCCCGCACCGCGCCCGCACGTAGGTTGTGAGAGTGGCGCTAGCGCCGCAAACGGAATCTCCTCTCGGTTCAAGGACTGCATAATTTCCTGCACACAATTGCGCCACGTGCAATTTAGTCTGTGTTATTATTACGTTGTTGTATATTTATACCTTACACTTAAATGTAGTATGTATATAATGTGAAATTATATTCTTAAAAGATTTTAATACGCTTTTCGCTTTCACTTTCTAACATTTTTCGTGACTCGTTTCTGTTATTTAGAATAAATTTACGTACCTAAAAGTAATTATATATAGCGATTATCATAGACGTAAAATGTAAGAATAATAATAATTAATAAAACTTGAAAAATAAAAAAAAATATAAAAAAACTAAAAAAATAAAAAATCGTAAAGAATAGAAAAGCAATGAATAAAAACCAATGATTGTGCCTCAATGAACTGTGGTACGGTTACCCTAAACAACGGCAGGTGTGGACGCTCCGTCGGGAATTGTACATGTAATGAACTGTGCGCTAGGCACCGCTCGCCTTGTGTAAACATATATGAGCTTAGCTATTTTACTTTTATTATAAGTGTTATGACATCAATCGACATTTTATATATTATAATTATATATACCGTGTAAATATATTTATCTATTTATTTCGGTTTTTATTTTCATGAAGTTTTACTGTTGAACGTAACGTCGAACGGCATCGGGCCCTTCGGGAGCCGCAAAATAATAAACCAAAGCCGCCGGCCGCGCCCACGGCCGTAGTCGGCCATAGTCGGCCACAGTCGGCAACAGTCGGCCGCGGTCGAACACCGACATCACAAATATATTCGATCGTACAAATGAGCCATTTATCACTTTCCAAGCTGCTCCGGTATTGTTTAAGCTCGACTATTCGAGTAGTCTGCTCGTAATATCGTTGTTATTATTTGTTTGTTTATCGAGCGGTCCCCCTCGGCGCCGGGGCCGCTCCGTCTCCCAGTCGGACCATCGAGCACCGAAGCACAAAACCCCCGGTTGTCACCTCGTCCTCGTTCTATTGAATGTAAAATTTTATGTGATACATAGATTAATTTTATATAAGAGCGAATTTCAGCGGACGGTGGCATGGTATCCGGCGATCTCAGCTCCACCGCAGCACTCGTAGGGACCAATGAGTACGAGTCTGTCGAGCCGGACCGGTGTCGGTACGTCGATTCAGGGCCTCTTTGATTTGATAGCGTCGGATTTGTTGTTTGTTCGCAATGTTCTAGTGTGTTACGTTGACGTCCTGGTACAACAGCAGTTTAGGTGATAATCTACATGTAACTAGTCTTCCTTAGGGCGGGGTCGGTCGCGGAGGCGAACACTCTAGTCTTGTTTCGTGGTGCGATAGTGAATACCAAATACGGCTCGGGCGTCGGGCGTCCCGCGTCAGGCGCCAGGCGGCCCGCAGCCCCGAGCAGCTTGGAGCCCCGCGAGCGAGCGAACGGTCGGGTAGTATTATAATATTGCATTTATTCGTCTTTCGTCGTAGTCACTCGAGAATATATTTGAGCTAATGCCTAAAATTGTAATATCAGAGTTTATTTAGGATGTTTCATATTATACATTTTAGTGTTTAAATATCTAAAATTTACCTTAATTATAGCGAATGGATTTTTGTATTATCGGTATATAGTAGCAGTAAGACGAGGTGTCCTCGTGGACACACACAACTTAAAATAATAATCGTACTGAGTGACTTTACGTGTAAACAGAGGGCCATCGATTAATATGTCGTAGTAAGCTAAATTCTCTATTTGGTAATATAAATGTGATCGCTGAGAATATTTTTAGCCGCCGTATATGTAATGTTATTGTAGGTCAGTCGACGTAGATTAGTCGGTTATCTCGCATATGTCTCGCCCGAGAACGTGTGTGACCCACCCCAGCGAAGTAATTGATGCAGTAGACTCCTGCTGCGCATCACAGCACACCGCTTCTCTAGTCTCTCTCGCATTCGTACATCGCTTTAACGACTTTTTTTTGTTATCGAGCATAATTTTATTCGTATCCTAATATTCAAGTCCTAGTTGTATTATCCTTTCGTTAGATCTCTTTTGTACCTGTGGAGTTTATTTACCGTTCGCGCGAGCCGCGTCCCACACGAGCGCGACGCGACGCACGGCGGACGCGTGGGGAGCGGTCCGCCATCTTGTTGACGTCCTCATTCCTGAGGGTAGACGCTAAGCGCTGCGAGACAATATAATACATGTTCATGTTTATTTACCTATGTTGAATCGCGCTTGGTCTACCCTCGGAATATGATTGCGACAAAATTACAACCCCTACATCTATTGTGACGGCGCATCTGTTGTCTCTCTTCACTCGAACGTTTCGGTTAAACGTCGGGAAAGAGAGGGACGATAGCCGCGCGGCCCGCTCCGCACGTAGCTCCGACACTTCAAGCGCACCAACGACCAATTTACCCGAAGCAAAGAGTAGGATTGGCGTCCGAACGATACTCTGCGGTGTTACGTTAGTCACTATTGTACCTTGTTTGTACTTGAATAAAAAAATAAACCCTATGTAAGTGAAAAGGGGAGCGTTTGATCCAATTCTGAAAATATACTTAATTTAAATTTTAACAGACTGATATCTGTGATTAAGAAAATATTTTTAATATTATCCAGGGAGTCAGATGAATAAAATATTTATTTTATTAGATGTTTCACGGTGCCGTGCGCCGCCGCCGAGACGTAACTGCTTCGCATATTTTTTTACTGCGCGTACGGTTACGTACGCGAGTCATTTTTCGCTCAAACTTTTTGATTTATGAACAAGTTGTTTTTATTGATTTGTGTGTTACTGTGTTTTAATGAACACTAATATTCCTCGTGTAGGGTTGACGCCACTAGCTCCGAAATTGTAAATAAACCCAATTTTGCCTTACTGCAGATTCTATTCTGTTATTTTTACATATTTTTTAAATTTTTATTGCAATAAAACGTATACCAATTAAATATAAAAGCGTTCGCTTGTTAAACAAATATTATTTTTGTAAAAAAAATAAAAAAAAAATCTACTTATTTCCTGACTGATATTGTGAAAATTTTTATGCTTCCATGCGTGATACTTTTAAAAATCTCGTAGTCATGTCGTGCGATTAGCTTGATATATATTGCGGTGTAATAGTAAGAGCGTGGTGTCGACCCTACTGCATGTTCACTTTCACAAAGTCTGATTGGCTAAGAATTTGCCATCACGAAGTACCGTTTAGTCGTTAGCCGGTCGTGACTTGGTGCGGTAGAATGTGGTGACATCGCTTTCCCATAGACAACAGACTGAATGTTTGCTGATTACCACCGATGTCAGTTGAATTTCGTTTGTAATATTGATCTTAACGTTGCATATCGTCTAACATTTCTTATTCGTATCGTTTTGTTGTATTTCATATCCGTAATCCCTCGTGTTAGGTTTTTAAAGTCCCTAAGTTAACATAATAATGGAGAAATAACTTAATCGCCTATAGTATTTGTAGTTCGTATATGACATCTCTCTAAATAAAAACGATTGGCGTTGTTTTTTATGATAAAATATATTTTTGGTACCACCTTTGAGTTAAAGTACAACGTAGATTAGAAGTATTCAGTGACGTTAAATTACTATCAATAAAAAGGTAATCAATAGTTTTATACGTCGATAAGTGATAGGTTTAAGCTGTTTTGTCTCTAAATATTGGTAATTCTCAGTAACATAATATTTAAAAGAACATTTTATCAATAGACTTTGCAAATCCTTATGGGGATATTATTTCTTAACGTAGTATTAATGTTGAAACAGGTACTGTATGTTGTAATATCGTGTAACAATTTAAGGGAGAAATTGAGCTTTCTCTATTATTGTCACCTGTTTCGAAAGGCCTAATGCGGGTATTTACACACATTTTCCTGTTGGAGTCCTGCGTGTAAACTGTTTTTACCGTACCATCAAATTAAAAAAAGGCGCTGTCAGGCGCTGTCAGGCTGAAAGGCCATAAGGTAAAACAGTTTAGCACTAGATAACAAGAGGGAAATGTTGTCGAGT
>DWAK01000123.1:0-14008 GCA_018230145.1 Lepidochrysops patricia
TTTTTAGTTTATCCCGACGTTTCGGCTACTTTGCAGCGGCCGTGGTCACGGGAGGTCCTCCCGTGTCCTTAATATCTTACCGTACCGACCGTATTTTTGATAAATAAAAATAAATTATGTCTTTATAATATCCGATATTCAATTATTAATTTCACAACACAATAATCGTACATCCGATCGACAACATTATAATTACTTAGGATCGAATTGATTTACAAGGGCAATCGAAACTATCTCCGAAATCGATCACGCCTACGGAAAATCGGTTTAGTATTCAAAATCTGCACGTGAGCCAAAGGTCGGCCCTTGTATTAGAGAGAGGAAATCCGGAGTCCATTGTTGTATCCGACACTTAAGCACTTTACCTGACTGACAGATAAAAGAACGGCATGGACCGGCAGCCAAACTTTTTTCATAATTACACGGTGTCAGGGTCTCGCTGGCATGCGATAAAAAATAAAATTTGAATTTCGAAAAAAATATGCAAATCGAATGCAACGGTCGCGCGCTTTTTATGCAACAAGTTTAATATTCTCACGTTAGTAGGTTTTTTACGAAAATTTCTAATGAGGGTTTAATTTGAAGAACTCTCTGGGGTTTGATTTTGGCGGTTTTTTGTCTTATTTTTTGGTCGCATCATTGTTTGCGAAAACAAAGTCTCGTAACACGGTTGTCGCAAAAAATAATTACACTCTGATTTATGCACGTTATCTTTGCATACATTATGCATTTCTTGCATATTTTTCTATACCAGAAAAATCAGAAATAGATATCTTCCTTTACCTATAAATTTTATTATATAGAAAGCAATAAGCATTAACAATCTAGATCTACTAAATAATGGATTGCGCTAGCTATTATACCTACTAAAAAAGTTTAACCATAATACACAATAACACTAAAATAAGTAATTATAATTTACAACAGTCCTATAATTTTTACAGTTTTTTGGTTACAATTTAACTATTTAGTATCTAATCTGTACTCTCAGTCAATTTATTTTTCGAAATATTAACATGTATCATAAAGTTCCAGTAAATACCATTGAAAACTTCCAGTAACATTTCTCAATTGCCTCATCTATAACGGTGAAAAAAAAATGAGTATCGCGATTTTTTATCGTCCCAAACAAAGAGAGACCGCATCTTCAAAGAAATAAATTAAACTATCCGTAGGGGAGATTTTTACCGTTAATTTTAATCTCCATGAAGAAAAAAAGTTAAAAAACACACGGATGCCTGTGGGAAAGAAGACAGGAAGCGCTGCGCTATTGTAAATATGAGTTGACAACGTTAGTGATACTAATGTGATAGATTTATGAATTGTTCAAGTAATTATACATTTATTTACGATAATTTTTTTGATTTTTGTGAAAGACAATAAAAAATCGGAGGTATTTTTAATTGGTTGATTTATTTTATAAAGTCAGTTTTATTTAAGCCTATTTATAGCTATATATATATGGGAGCTCAAAAATTTGTCTAGAAAATATCTAAAATTTATATCAGGTAAAAATTTTTTCAACACACAAAAAGATTAAACATAATAAAGATGGAATAACCATATCATAACAAAAATATGTAAGTATTTTAACTATAATTCATTAGTATAATATCTTATTATGATAATATTAATTTTTATTAAAAATCATTTCCTGTATGAAACGTTGCAAGAACTGTTTCGTTTTTTTATTTTTTTGAAAATTTTTCATTTTTTTTTTCATTTGAAGCAATTAGTGTATGCCAGGTGTAGTGGGATAATACAGTTCATAGCTCGAGATCAACAAATAGACGCTTCAACTACCGGAACTGCCTATTTGATTAAGCCACTGGCTCTCAAACTTTATTGTATTAAAATGTCAGGATAATCGAATAAAAGTCTTAAACAAATTTAATTTCGTAATAACTGATATAATCCATAGTATATTTCTTTGTTTTGTGTCATCGAATTTTCTTAGAGCTACTAATTTGGCACAGATACTAAAAAATACCAGTACATCATAATTTTCATGCTAGGAAAAAAACAATTTTATATCCTAAAAAATATGTGTGACCGTGACCCAGTCATACCGTAGATTCAGAACCACTGTCCCCGTCTAATGCGACCCCCGTGTTTTTTCACATCCTGAGCGTGTTTGTAAAAACATATGCACATTTTTTAAGAATCACCGATACAAGGTGTGTGCTTTATAAGGGACATCTTCAAGGGCTTTAATAATTTTTGTAAGTGTGTTTTTTATATGCGAGCAACTTTTTTTACTTTTCTCACGCAGTCCTATTGAAAAGTAGATCTGTGGGTAGATACATGGGTATTGTTGATTCTGATTTCATTTTTTATATCTGACCATACTATGTACCTATTATCTATATAAAATCAATTGATGGGCACCTTGAGAAAATGATCGTTATTGTCACAATTAAACTTTTGTTGTAGGGATTGTGTATTGGAAAACATATTTTTGTAAGAAAAAGATGTAAAAATTATGGCTAAATATAGGTACTTCTTTACAACAAAAATAAAAGTTACTAACGTTAAGTAGTATAAAAAATACAATTTTATCAACAGAAATGCTCAAAACGTATCACAATAATAGATAAAACTCAAAAATGATACAATTTATAGCTCTATCCGTTTCTATCAGTAAAAAAGGCAGTTATTAATTTAATTTACAGTTGCATATGCCCGCATATTCATTATAGCATAAAAACCATTCCAAAAAACTACACGACAAAAATCCGGTCAACGCAAAAAAATTAAAAAAAAACTAAGTAGAGCTACTGATGAACAAAAAAGCATTAAAGGGGTGAAACAATAAAAAAGTGAGGCTATTATCAACTAACTGGGCTGGGAGACAACCGGGTAATTTTAATTTAAACAGATTTATATAGCTACGGTAGGTAGTTTTTGTAGGTAACAGTAGCGGTAGATCGTTACAGATATTGTTATGAGATAGATAAGAAAAAATTAGCTTTAGATACTTTCATCGAACAAGTTACAGATTTTTACGTATTTTAGATTTCGTTTTAAAAATGATTGATGCTTTTAAGTACGAAGTAGGTTTAATAGATATTATCTAAGTTATTTTACCATATCTTTATTATTCTAAAAAAAAATTGTTTATTACTATTTAGGTATATTATTTATATATTATTGTATGTCTTTTCTGTCGTATTACGTCAAACTGCGTGATAACTGACGATAGTGTTTGATATTTATGTTATAATATAACCAAGTCAAATAACAAAATTTGTTGCATATTTTGCAAAATAACTTGGATGTTTTGATAACATAATATTGACAACATTATCATAAGCCAATGTTTCGTCACTCTCGACTGAGAATGACACGATCTTTAAGCGACACCAACAATGGTTCATCCCTTTCACTCGGTGTCGATTGGCCACAGACTATAATAGTTCACAATATTATAATTATTGTATTGTTTCTCTCGAACAATGACGTGTACTGATTGAATATAGAGTGATCTATTGCGATTTTTATTATTATCATTGCATAATTCTTGTTCCTATTTTTTATAGGTCATAATATTTTTTATGTATGTCGTTCAATACTTTATTCAGTACCTACTAAAGTATAGCGTATTTTTAACTTAACAATTTTATAATTTTTCATATCCTGAACTTAATTAAGAGAAGTTAACATGTATTTTTATTCGATTTAATTATTTGTTGAAAAAAAAATTGCCACAGAAATGTGGCCTAGCCTTAACTCGCGTAAGCGCTGATTGGGAAAAACATATAGCCTATATTATTTTAATTCAGTGTCTAGCTCCTAAAAACTACCATAATAATGTGGTATTCCAGACCTACACATTTTAGTATTCATTCTTCCATTTTCTCAAACTTTTAAATCATGTTGGTGGCATTATGAGCTGGTTGTACCTACTTATAGTAATAATATTAGCGTATTAGCAATAGCTAAGAATAATAATTTTAAGTGCCTCGGGCAGATGCGGGCTATGGACCAAGCACATAAATTATTTAAATTTGACTTGTAATACTGTACCGACAGGATATGCAAAGGGTTAAAAAAACTGGGGGTGACATTTTTTATTCGCGAGGGTCAGGGGGCTGGGCAGCATTCAATGTTAAATTTATAATGATTTTCAAATTTAATAGCCAGGTATCAGATTTTGTGTGTAGAGTCATCGTCTAATGATGATACTTTAGGTCTTATTTTTATTCATTTTCATTTTATATTATTTAAACCTTAAGTGTAATTTTATTCTATTTACAAAAATACAAAGGGTGATAGAATATAGAAATTTAATTTGATATGTCATCTTCAAAAGATAGAGAAGTGTTTCAATCTATAGTCTCTTCCATCTCTAGTATATTTTTATAGACAGTTACAATGATTCGAATAGTTAAAATAAACAGAATCTTCTAGCAAGTAGTTAACAAAGATTTATCACAATAAAACCTCTTTTCTGGCAGATGCTATTATAAAAGACCTTTATTTATCTCTTGGCTTCCGAACGAATCAAATCGGTTACCCTTCTATAGCTGTCACCGCGGGCAAAGTCCGTCTTGATTTTTTCTCGATGATAAAAAAATTGCACCCGGGTGTCTTAAAAACGTCGGTTAGGTTTGAGATCTATGAATTAACAATTGGGTTCAGCATATTACTTAGAAAAAGTGTATTTAGTTTCTACGTTAAAGTAAGCTTGAATTTTTGTAGGTTGTCAGAGCATCATAAAAAACCATAAATTATAAATTAGCAATTTAGTGGTGGTGTTATAAATTGATTTAGATCTAGATAAAAGTCCACTAGTGCAAGTATAAAATAACAAACTTTATACATTTTTTTTCTGCTCAAAAGTTAACGCATACGAGCATAATAAAAAATAAAATTAAGAGTAAAACTATGACGCAAGAATGATTGTGCAGATTTTTGAGGGAACCCCAAAACCTAAAGGGATAGCCGTAATCCTTTAAGATTCGCTGTAGCTGCGTGTTCCGCATGGACCATCCTATTGTCCGCTTTTTACCAATTCTCATACTTAATAGGTTCTGCACAAAAAATATTATGTCTATCGAGTCAGCTGTGGCAGTCATCAAAAACTTCGAATTCTTACAAAAATCTTCTAGTTTTTAAGTATCCTATTGAATAGGATTTCGTATTTTGCCAAGTCGAAGTACCTACTTAGTATTATGTAGCTTATAAATAGGAAACTAAAGCTTTAATGCGTAAGATAGAATGCATAAGATGTACGAGTTACATTGTTCCTATTCTGCCAATATAATTAAAACCTTAATTAGTGCACATTTTATTATATTTTTTTGGATTACTAATCAAATGTAGAACAATAAACTAATGTATATTGATGAAAATAACTAAAGCAGAAAAAAACAACGCAATAGTGTAATGAAGTTAACACGGCGTTTTTTTTTTTATTTTAATTGTCAAAAATACTTTACGATTTTTATCAGATTACTCCTTCGATATATTTTTTTTGCGTAGGTATATTTTTTAGCCTTGAATAATTACTAATCGAGTTAAGCCCGTGGTAAAGCTACAGACAATGCCACACGTGGTCCTCATCGATTGAAGTAGTGTCCTCACTGTCCTTCGACATGCGGGCCGACCTTTGTGACGGACGAACCGACACGCGATTAATATATTTATAATTAAAAATAGTAGATACTGAAGTACTAAAAAACTTTTGATCCATAAATTTTAATAAAGATCGAAAGATGAATTTTGGTCTAATCGGATTCTCTCCCATTCCCGCTTATCGCGATAGTATTGTAAGCTTTTAAGTCTAGTACCTTATATAACTAGCAATATATTTATGTATAGAAAAAAAAAGAATAGACCTATCGTTTTACAAATTCACTTCAATCAAAAGCGTTTAATACGAAATAGTAAAGCGAGTTGCAAAAAAATGACAAAGAGATAAAACGTAGGTATCGGCGTATCGGTTCCCATGCGACCAGATGTCTGAAGAAGATCCTGAGAACTAATCCTCACCTATGACCCCCGGCCAGGCCTGGACCGTTAAAAAAATAAATTACAGTACAAGAAAAGAGACCATTGTTTGTCATAAAAAGCTCAGAGTAATAGTTTTTTAGCTGAGGGGTAACAACAAAAGTTACTGTGGGGTAACGTTTTTTTAAGACGGGGCCGAATATGCATATTATTGCAAATTGATTTAAGGTCAGTATTCTCACGGCGAACATCTGCTGTAACGTTAGTGTATATTGTATTTGCATGATCTCGATGAGAAAACGCGAGATCGCTTGTGATATTGATATGTTTCTATTACCGTTTATCAATCAAATGAATATTATTATACAACTAGGTAGTTTAGTTGCGGTGCCAATAGCAAAACTGAATATTACTACTAAGTGTTCAACAGGACTATTAGAAAATCTAACACATTTTATTTGTCCTGAAAACGACCTCTCGATTTTTACTTAATTTGAAGCAAAAGCCAATGTTCGTTTAATTCATTTTGAACTTTTAATGATTGTGCTGTGAATTTATTTAAATATAACTGCCTTATCGATCCATTATTACACTAACTAAAATTAGATATTTATGCAGTAATGAAAATCGAAAATATACTACCAA
Source organism: Lepidochrysops patricia (assembly GCA_018230145.1). NCBI lineage: Eukaryota > Metazoa > Arthropoda > Insecta > Lepidoptera > Lycaenidae > Lepidochrysops > Lepidochrysops patricia. The sequence goes on from DWAK01000123.1 coordinate 6,598, forward strand.
AATAAAATACTTATAATGAGCAAGTTTTTTAAACTAATTAGCCACAATATACACCGAATCAAAAACTTAGCCCGCACCGTACAAACAAACTGACCAACGAATACGTTTTTTATATACAGAATCTGAATAGGTCATTCGATCGGGGCGGTCGTATTACGTATTGTTGGTAAAAAATAAAAGATTTTTATACGCAGATGGCTTACTTTTTGTAGGCTATAATATAGTACCGTTAGTAGGTACTTGATCGACGTGTGACGGTATGGGCAGATGCTTCTTTATTAGAATATTGAAAAAGTTTTTCTAGATCTAGATATACATTATAGATATACATTATACCTAAACCCACATACCACATACGAGAGATGTTAAGTTTTAATCATCTTAGATTTTTCAATAACTTGAAAATTCTAAAAATTCAGTTAAGACAACCACTTTCATCCTTGCCCAATGAAAAATGTATATTTTAAGAATTTTCTTAGTTCTTATTTTTGAGCAAAAAATGAAAACGGACGTTAAATGTAAAAATATATAATAATAATTAAAATATTTCTCTATACAATCAATCTTCATTATTTTCAAATCGGTACCAACCCAAACAATCGGTCAAGCAGTTTTCGAGGAATATGGGAACGAACAAACACGAGAATTACATATATTACATTATCTTCAAACAGTGACAAACCTGAAAGCCTATTCCTTAACAATACCTGTCACAAATCAATAGACTTAAATGCTAATTAATAATTCTTTTAACAGTGGTTACTATCTAAAAATCAAAGGAGGAGTAGGATTGACCCTCACAATCGCACGCGGGCGTTCTGACTCATGCATGTCAGAGCTTAATCGATGCCTTGCAAAACGCAAGTGTGGGCGCGGCCTTATTTTCATCCATTCCATAACCGATGCATCATCTCAAGTTTAGAATTATTTGACTGTCAACGTGTGAAGACAGATCTGGAGTGACCGGGTAAGCAGGGACTACTGGCATTTACGTATTTGTAACCCTATTGAAACATGTGTAGGTGCTAACATGATTTTCATATAAATTTTCTTTGATGAGTTACGTATATTAGCAATTATTTCTGCTAAAACACAGGAAGTTCGTTGCTTGTACAATATTAGTTAAGTTCTACTGACATACGTTCCTCAATATTTAATTTAATAGTACTAGAATATTATAATTATAGGACACCTCAGAATATTTAAATATAAGAAGTGACAACATCGAATGTAGACGTGATTGAAGTCCACATTTCCGCACATGAGTTGTAGTTTTAGCTAAAGATTAATATTTTAAACAATAGTCTTAATTAAATGAAGATATCGCCCTCTATATTTGATTTAAGAAACTTATCTTTGATCTTATTAGACAATTGTAATGTTGCAATTTCTTATAAGTCTCTACAAAATATTTATTTGTGACTTTCTTCATATACCTGTAGGCATAATATAATTAAAATTTAATAATTACGTGACTACATAGTACCTATGTACCTACATAATGATAATGATAATAATAATACAACCGTTTTCCTTTACAAGGAAAACGGTTATAACCGAATTTTCCTACCACATTGTTCATATTACATACAATATTTCATTTGCTCATACAGCCTCACTTTCGTATCTGATGCAAATTTGTACAACTGACAATGAGCCCGTTTATACAACACCACAAACATTATTTTGTCCTGCCTCTCTACACCTTTCTTATTTGAACTCTGTTGTAAGCTGCTAGGGTTCATTATGTAACGGTGTGTCGTTTTAACCGCACGATGGTATGGTGGTAATATTATTAATATGCAAATGTGTTCAAGATGGATGGACACGTACTTAGAACAATAATGGGCGTAGGCAGAGGTTGCCATCGCCTGGACTTGTGCCTTGGCCTATATGCATGATTGCGAAGGGTTTCGCTGATCGGATCGACCCATCTTCAATTTAAATTTCGAACGTATTCATTTTTTATTTTGAATGGTCATTTTGTCTATACTAATATTAAAAAGCTGAATAGTTCGTTTGATTTAACGCGCTTATCTCAGAAACTACTGGTCCGATTAAAAATTATTTTAGTGTTAGATAGCCCATTTATCGAGGAAGGCCATAGGATATAAAAAATCGCGCTGAGATCAACACAAGCGGACTAGTTATAAAAAATGTTTTGAAATCGAACGAAGTCGCTTGTAAAATCTTACGTTTTCTAAAAGTAATTAATCCATGCAGCCAAAGTCGCAGGCAAAAGCTAATTATCCAATAATTGTCCAAACACTTCTTGGGGCGCTTTCTAGATTTTCACACAAAATTTCTCAATAGCAACGCTTACACAGGTGTCAAATATTCGTGCTAGGGTTCACAAACTCAGTTTCCTAGTTTCTCACGAGCTAGACTAGTCCTAGTGTTGTCCAATAATGATGTTGCAATATCGCTCTAACAGGTCGACACAGCGACGGGACATCCTGATCACACCGCGTGTCCGTCGCTGTACACTGAGTTGCAATAAAACACGAGCAGTAAAACTAGGAAATAAAACATTATTAATTTATTGAAATATAGAATAGAAAATGTTTTATAAAAAAAGACAAACACAAAGACGGTGGAAATCCTTATAACATTTGAGCACTCAGATTGTATTATCAATTACAAGTTATGTAGACATTACCTATTTAATTAATTACATGTTTATTTACGAGACAATATAAATATTTTATTGCTGTGTTTAACTTAGTAAAACTGAGACGATTACACAATTAAAGTTATATTTTACAACACGTTTAATATATATTTGGCACTACATGATACTATGAAACTTTATTGGCGAATATAAAATGTATTATTAACAGTTTATTAGCAAAAACTATAAATAAATTATCACGATTGCATGCCCCAGTTTTCGTGCATGCAGTGTACGGATATATAGTAACGCGGGGCAGGCGCGGTGGCCGCCAATTGCCCCATTAGGACAATTGTTGTGCGACGACTGCCCGCCGCCCGGCACCGCAGCGCCGCGCACCGTCCTGCTATCAATTTCACCGCTCGTGACATGCAGTAGGACAGATTAATTTAGTATTACCTACTTGTGTTACCGATCATAATATTATGGTTGGTTTCCTTGCTGAGTTGCATCACTACACTAACAGTCAAAGAATCATACGACCAATTATAGATCATTTTCGTACCTAATTAAGAATATGCTAAAATGACATGACTTTCGTCTAAAGTCGTTTCTTTAAACCATTATTTTCCCTCCTTCGCTACTGGGACCTGTCAGAAATTTAATTGATATTAGTCCAAAGATGCAAATATTTTTCGTGTTATTGAATATATTTTGTGGTTCACAAGTTCACAACTTAAACAACCAAGGTAATATTTAATTTATTTACCCAAAAAAAATGTTACCGAATAAGAAATGTAGTATTTAGAACATACTTCTAAGTCGCAAAATGTTTTAACACAATTGTTTCCATTAATAATATTATGTGGAAAAAATATTAATACGATAATTTATACGGGGAATTAGTGTACCTATACGTGAGGCAATGACGTCCAAGTAGCTTATAGCTTACTACCCCGTCCTCCATCCCCCATAACTCCTTACATTCATCATGTGATAATAAATAACAATAAGTAGGTATTGGCCATACCTTAATAAATAACTTATTTAGTAAAGTACCAGACTATTTAGGATTTTGGTGCGATCGCTTGATTGTTACCTATTGGGTAACTGATAGGTAGCTTGTATTCAACATTTTAGTTCGTATGGCAGAGAAAAAAGTGCAAAATTAATGAAATATTCTAATTATCAATCAGTCAATTTTGCAACAAGCCCTAAGTACCTACTAAAAACTTAGTAAATGTACTTGTCCACTACAGTCAAATTACACATTAATTAACAATTAAAAATTTTTCAAGCAACCATATTTTGCTCATCTTGGCTGGGGTACTACCATGCCCCCGTTCATCAAAAGTCCAGCGGTAGCCACGTGCCTATAATAATACCTGCTCAATAACATTGTAAAAAATCATCACCCCTGTAGGGTCATCTCTGTCATGGGGGACCGGTCATACATTTAGGGACCAGGGCTCCGATTCTCAAGCATTGAATTTCGCGCCGAGACTATCCCTCTTACACGTATACGTAGATAAGTACGTGTGAGCAGGAGAGACTAAAAATTCGATACTTGACTATGCACACAGGGTTCCGATGTTCCAAGCATCAGATCTCTCTTCGACCCAGACTGTCCCATACGCGCTTACTTAACCTTATGTACGTGCGAGCAGGATAGATTGAGTCGAAGAGAAATTCGAATGCTTCAGAATAGGGGTCTGGTCAGATTTCATTAACAATGCCCGGTCGCGCGTTAAGCCCTAACTCTAGTAATGAATCGATCATCATTATTTTGTGATCGGATTATCTGTATCAGCTTTTTATTAAATGTCCGTAGCTGCCCACTGTTTACTTTTTATTTAGCAAATTAAATTTATCAATGAGCAGATGGATCTCCTGATGGTAAGGGATTGATGGACATGATGATCGCAACACGAGAGCTGTTAAAAGTGCGTTTCCAGCCTCCTTTGGGCCTGCGGTAACGTCCAGATATACACATTATACAGCGTTGAATTAGGTTTTAAACAAATTACATATTTTTACTATCTACTCTTAAAAGGAAGTTTTTTACAATATCGACGATTTCTGATTGACCACTTAAAAATGATAATTTTGCATTACGATGTGTTAATCCACAAAAAACCGCAAGGACTGCAGACATGATTGAATTATTTACACGTCAACACGTGTCCGAGTATACATTAAATGACACTTCACAGTTCACACGGCTAAGCGTTTTTGTAGCACCTATGCTTGATCGAGCTCCAACTTTGCCTATAATACCTGGCATAGTGGTTTCCCGTAGGTATCCCGTGATGTTATGAATATAATAGTCACCCTAAGGCCTAAGATACGTAATATTATTCCTCACATAGGGTGTAACGATACGTGCTCTTTAAAATTCCAGGACCATCCATACGAAACAGAAACAAGGCGTCCCATAAAGGATGCGCACACGCACACTAATGAAAACGTACGACGCTTTGATAGCTCGATATGGTGAAGCTGCAAATTGGCCCTGTTTATGGACGCCGTCCACTTTATTTATGACCTTAGGATTTAGTACAGCTTTATTAGTTATTGGACAAATATAAATGAGTCGTCTTCAAACAATTATTGAATTTTATGAGTGACTTAAATATTAGGTATGCAGTATGCTAGGAAAAATGTTATACTTAATTGGTTAAAGTTCAGTTTCAGGGCGTCATTTGCGTTTTAAGTGTCATTTAATTTTGACCTACATAATATGTATTACTATAATCTTTACTTATTTGTTTGTTGCCTCTTCACGCCTAAACGCTTGGGTCGATTCAGATGTAATTTGGTATGTAGATTCTTCCGGGAAAGGATAAGATCATTTTTATTTTGACAAAAAATACGGTTCTTGCGTTTCTACGAATTGGAAATTCTAGTTTCATATGAATGACGCGAATTACGAGTAGTTGAAGTTATAGTCAAATAAAACGATTAATTAAGAAAGATTTTAATGTCGATTTTACTTTATTTTACAATATATAAGGCAAAAGTAATAAACAATTCATAAAACTAAATGAAAGTTTAATCACATAATTATAATAATATCATAAATTATATTTATCGGAAAACCCGTACTGTACTGAAAATTTCCCTATTGTGAGTAGTGAGTGGCGTTAAATTGAGACGTTTATATGTATTGACAGTAAAATTGAGATCCACCGTGAGAGGGCCCGGTGAAATCTGCCCGTTACTGGCGGAGCAAACGAGCGACAGTACACCGCGACTGCGACTGAATCGAGCAATGAGGGTTTCCGCGTATGAGAAATCCGCTAGATGGCAATACGAAGTGGGAGGTCTGACTGCTGCATGATTGTTTATTTTTGACATGATATTGAGAGATAATGTATTATAATTCACCAATCACATTATAACAGTTAAACTTCACGCCTGCGTATTTCCATCTAGCGGATTTTTCATACGCAAAAACTCTCTTTGAATTGAATCTAATAGTTAATTAAGGGCTTATATGCTTAGTTGTTTTATGAATATTACATTGGTTAATTTCTATCAGGGAAAGATAACAATATCTGCAAATAATGAAATTCCCTAACACATAATTGTGTACCATGGTTTGTATGTAATTACTATAGTTTTATTGATAAGAAAATGTTCTATTCAAACGAGCCATTATGACGTCTAAAATATTTTTATACAGCTTAGATAGCTGACTGAATCACATACTACATAGTATAACTTAATCTTTGGGATTTCACATTTATGGTCCTAAATAGAATGCTATCAACGCTACATCTACTTAAAAACTGAGATGCTCATGCTGAATTTGGTATTACCAGTAATCGTTGTTCTTTTTATATTTGTATCATCCCGCGATCTCATTAAAATGATCTGTCGCTCGTCTGCGCGGTCCTGGCAGTGTGACTGACGCGCGGTCCGTCGCCCACTCCCGTTGATTTACTGCAAATGGCTCGAAAGCGAACGCAACGTTATTGTGCGTTAGATTGGCCTTGCAATTATATGATGACGTCATAAACTGTCCAATCCAATTGTACTGTTGATTTGATTCCAGGTACAAATATTGTTTAGATTCAATTACCATACGGTATAAATGCTGTATAAAAGTGTGAAGCTACTGCTGTCAAATCGTATGCATTCCGGAAATACCGTAGTTCCGAAAATGAGCTTTATTACAAGTTACATAAATTTTTCCTTTGGTGCACCAGTGCGTCCCCAAAAAAATGAATGAATTCGTTAATTATTATCATATTTCTAAATATAAGTTCTGTCACAAAGGTGACACAAGGTAAGTAGGTATTCTTAAACAAGAGAGCTTGAAGGGAGCGTTTAAATTCCAATGTTATTATGTCGGCAAAATTAAAAGTAAGTAAACTTGTCATTTCTTTAAAATTCATTCACTACGTGCCACTATTTAATTCAGTGATCGCGTTAATCAATTATTTAATCGCGTTAATCATCATGTCATTTAGTTTTCCCACGCCGCGATTTTCTCATGACATCGAAAAACTTCATCGATATTAACATTAACATAGGTCAGGATCAGTGACTTTATCATAATTGGTCAGGGCACAAGCAGTGTGACATAGCAACATAAATATAGATAGAATAGAAGAAAAATTCGCTAGTAATAATATTATGAAGTAGGTAAAATACTATTAACACCTTATAGCAATAGAAAAACTATGTCATAGTATAGGAGTATAGTATATGGATTATATAGTAGTATCAGATCACTTATCTAACGTGTCGTCTATACTAATATTATAAAGAGGAAAGATTTGTTTGTTTGTTTGT
>DWAK01000124.1:0-13934 GCA_018230145.1 Lepidochrysops patricia
AGTTCTCCTGTAAAAGCTGTGATAAGGAGGGACAGAAATAGTTAATGTGACGTGTAACGTAATTTATGGATGAACCCTTATGTACAATTTTGCGTTATTTAAAGTATCTATTTCATGCGAACAAAGTCGCGGGCAACAGCTAGTATAAAATAAAATAAAAAAATATTGGAATCGTATCATTCAAATGATATCAGACTTAATTAATATGACAAATGATTTATTTACAGGGAAACATTAAATAATGACTACCTAATATACAATCTATATTATATACATAGATACATGCAGTACAAATAATACTTTTTTAAATGAAACAAATTCATCATTGTATGTAAGTGTACATGATACAGGTTAGCTTGTAAGGTTGTTTTATGATAAACTATTATCTGTTAACCGCACAGTATCAACACTTAATGTCAAAGGTTAATAGCCAGGTTCAATACGTTGTAAATTATATACGACTTTCCACATCTAGGGTAGAACAATAGAGATTAATGTGTAAGAAATTATAGCCTGCTGCTGGAAACGACGCGACGTCATTCTTCGTAGTAATAATGATAATAGATGTGTAATATGCAGTGCCATGATTAATTAAGTTCTAAATAAAACTAGTTTTACTGACTAATTAGTCAGTAAAACACTAACTATAAAAAATAACATAATTTAAAAGTATGAAAAACATGTTAATGGTACCTAATCCTAAAATAAGTACTTACATAGTTTAATTTTTGTATTGAAAGAGTGATGGCTACTATAATAATAATTGAAAATAAGACTTTAAGTGATGGTATTTATTAGAGAAGGGCATGAGTGGTGGAGAGAAGAAAGCAGAAAGAAAATATTAAACATACAAGAAGGAAGCCCGCAGAAATTATATTGATATTCATACACCTCATTGCTGAAAGACATTGAAATATGAAGATTTAGTTAAATCTTATATAATCGTAACAATGGTATAAAGACGATAAGTACAAATAAGAATACGCACCTAAAAGGGTGATAGTTCTATAAGCGAATTCAGACATTTTTCACATTATACCGGCGATAAAAGTATATAGCAGTGGTGATTGTAACGTAGTGCAGCCATCAGCAGTATCCATAGTATGAAAATTGCCGGTAGAGCGTATTGAGCCTCGTGAGAACAACTATGGGATCAGAGAGGAACAGTCAAAGTGCAAAACCTTTTAATATTTTCAAGACTTAATATAATTATTTCTTAGAAGCCTTTGGAAATTCCGCCATATAGGTATATACGATTGTTTTTGATGTACTTTGGTCTACTTTATCGTATAATAACTAATGTCTGCTATATTTCTGCTATAATAGCAGCTTATTTATTAGTTAATTTTTTTATAACAATCTAAAAGCTACACTGTAAATACTGACGTACTTAGGAAATATTAGGATTAGGATCCTTTACTCCTATGTATATATCAAATAAAACTATTATCGAGTGTCATTTCTATTTGGATAACTACTCGTACATTCTAACCCCCCTTTTCACTATCTAACAACACTTAGGAAGGCTGTGAAGATGGTATCAGGTCGATAGAGCGGCGCCGTTCAACGTAACATACTTACAAAATGACAATAAGCTATTTCTTTCACCTGTAAATATTTATACTGCGCTTAACATCACCGTTACGGCAGGTTAGAGAGATGATAACGGCCAAAACTCGTCAACTTAATAAATATTTAGTGCCCCAATCACGCCCCAGAGTTCAAACCTTTTGAGTTTTATCGTGTCGTTGAAAAATAATGGTAAAAACGTTGATGTGATAGGTGTGTTTTATTTTATAACTTTTACTATTGTGTTCATATTAGGTAATAACCAAATGAATACATTACATTATATCTACATTAAAAAGAATTATATCGTACATTAAGTGAAGAAAATGAAAGGACAACAAAAATAAATCATATTAATTTATGGTAACAGTTACTAATACTTTATGACTGTTATTCAAACTATATTAACATTAAAACAAAAACCCAAAAGCAAAATATCACCGCTAGGGACGACACTTGACACAGTTATTAAAAAATACATTAGTACATAGTAGAAGTTGCAACATCAGAAGGCAACATAAAACGAAACACAAAAGGCTGTATGCATAGAATTTCTTGGACAATAAAAAAGATACACGGCTAACAAACAAAAAGCCACCAGAAGTTGCAGCATAAAGGGGAGAATTATTACGCTTTCAGCGGCACATTTAGGAGGAGCATATTTCAAAAGTTTCGGCGTATTAAGCAACATTTATTTTGGCAGAGACTCGCCATTATACTCTTAGATACAACAACTACGAGTTATGAAAATCTTGGCGCGTACTATTTGCTATTGGACCAAATAAATATTTGTTTCACCGGGGATACTCATCTTGTTATTATGGCGGTAATAAATTAGCTTATCTTATAAGCGAAATATTGTCCCTTGATATTGTGTGGAGTATTCTGATAAATTAATAGAATACGAACGCAAAAAATCATTGTAAGCAGTATTGTAATCAGTTAGGTAAAGGTGATTTTAAATCCTGTGATCCTGATATGAATCGTTTGTAAATAATGAGTTCAAGTCAGCTGCGATTTGCAGATTAACTGCCTGAAGAAGTATCAACGACGACCAAGAAATTACTTGCAGTGAGTTCGTTTATTGTGTTTGCACTAAATCTATTCGAGTTCGTAGTTCTTGTCGACTTATTTACGGTAGTAGGTACAGTCATTATGAAGCGAGTGACTGTGTCGTCTTGCATTCTTGTCCCCGGCGCTGCGCCAGCTTTTTATTATTTAGAAATGGCATTTTATCAATTTTAAGATGTTCCCCGAAACTTCCATAGTGTTCGCGCAGTATAAAACATAATTTATGAAACGAAAATGACTTGGATTGTACTCATGCTTATGAAATATAAACATTTAATGGCTGTTGCTAAAGAAAGAGGATCGAGAAGAATTATGAGTTTGTACTAATAAAATACGAATTTTAAGTGGAATTAAGCAAATAAATGAAAGAAATAACATGGGGTTTATTTGTTTTCATTGTATAGCTCAATAATCACGAGCTTAATTCACCGATTCGCATTCTTCGAAGTCAAAACATGCATTCTTCGCATAGAATAAAAACAAACAATTATTCTGTAGGTAATAATTTATGCGTGAAAATCGAACGCCCATTAGCATAACGAACGGACCGTGAAGAGATTGTACAATAAGTTGAGGGTAGTTGACAATTCAGACGTTGGTCCTTCGAGGCGAATGGGCGGAGCGCCACGCCCGCTGGCTCTCCAGGAGGCCTCGTTAGCGAACCTGAGCTTGTGACGAACTGGGGCTTTTGAATGAAGAGTCATTCAGCCGAACACTGGAATGTTTATAGTGAAATAATAAAGTTTGTTTGTATTAGGTTTATGCATGTTTAGTTCCTTTCTCTTTGTTTGTATTAGGTTTATGCATGTTTAGTTCCTTTCTCTTGAGTCACTTAACAAAACAATAAAACTTAATACCGACTCACTAAGACTTGGTATTTATCGATTTGTAAACGAAGAGTTAAGCCTATTGTGTTTTGTTTATCATTATTACGAAAAACGAGAGAGATATAAAATAATAAATAATAATAAGTATTTAATAAATGGTAATTTTAAGAGGCCACTTACCTTGTGAATAATAATATATTTATTAATTAATGCTACGATACTGCTGAGTCCTCATGTAAAAAAGTTTAAAATCATGCGGTAGTACATTATTCACTTGTTTGAGTGAGACAATTTAACTAAAACGAAAAAAATCTTTGAAATTTTTACAAGTCTTCAACAACTTTAGTCTATAATTGTGCCCATTACAATGATTGAGATTTAGGCAGTCGTTAGAGGCCGAAGGCGGGGTCTACGAGCACTCGCTGCAAATGAACAATTTCAACTTTTTCGCACTTAATCACGTACGACGAGAATTTACTGCATAACTTATGTACTTTGAAATCACTCAAGCTGAGTGTCCACTTAGTTCCATTTATATACTTATTGATTTTATTGTGAAAACTGAAGATTTAAGACTAAGATGAGAATTATTTTAATGAGTAGTCAGTTAAGTTAAAGAGTCAATAGTTGAAATTACATACTTATTTCTTTATGTTTTGAAATATAAGAGTAGGGTTGTATTTCAGGTCTGATGTCCTTAATATATATTCCTCAACGACACTTGGTTAGGTTATTTATCTTTCCTAAAAACCTAGACCACTTAAGTCCAAGATCCGGTAGATACATTCCAATTGACGGCGTAACGCTTTCGCTAATATCTACACATCGGTCCCATTACGCAGTAACTCACGCGCGTGACCCGCGCTATCACTGATCAAGGGCTGCCTGTTAAGAACAATCCTAAGGGACTGTTTTAACACTTATTACATATTCGTATAACATTATGGCTCTTTAATTATCGGCTTGTCTGAACACAAAACTTTTAATCACCATTAAATCATAAAGCAGTGAACGGGTTCATGTTGATGTATTATTGCTTAAAACACTCTAGATTATATCAGCTTTAAAATGAAGAAAATTCGATTATAGTACATTATACAACTAGCGCGGTAAGTTGTCGATTACGAACGAGATGAGCTGCAACGCCGCGCACATACAGACACTTCAAGTAGTAACATCCCAATTTTAGCCCAAGGATAAAACTATAGTACTCAAAATATAACACAGAGTATTGTATGTTTGTGAACCAAACTAATGCATGATAAGATCATCGCTACATTTCATTAATTAAAGATCATCTTATTACTTTTAGTTTTTCAGGATGGAATCTAGGAAACACCATTGCAAACAAATCTTTCTACCAATACTCGTAATGCAAGCATCTAGATTTTCAATATAGGTACACCACAGAAAACAATAACGCGTTTCAATCAGTCTAAGCCCAGCCCTGCTCCGGGGTCGTGTTATTGAATTTTGCATATACCCTCATATCGGCCATCTGCATTGTTCCGCCGCCACAGTATTTCAACCTGATATACAATAACAAGCACTATCGCAAATAAATACATAAATATCTGTTCCGGAGGTGCTTCTGGAAGTTATGTGGCTGTGGGAACATTATTACAGGAATGTTTTATCTCAAAGATGATTAACATTTGGATTTGTTGTGGTACAAAATGTTTTAGATCAGTTGGTAATGGTATTGCATCTTCTATCACTACCTGACCTTGGTAATGAGTAATGACTAATGATAGGTATAATCTGATAGGCGAATGCTACACGTACGATATGTAGCGTATCACTAGATAAATCACCTATTGTAAAATATCGTGGTCCTGGATTACGATCAAAATATCGCGATAAATATCGTCCGTGTAGCATTCGCCATTGTATTTGCATCAAAATATTGTTCTTCATTCATTAGCAACAAAGCCTTACTAATCACTCCTTTATGCCCTCCTCCATTAGGCCCTCACAACACAGGGTATCCTAGTGTGAGGGCTACAGCTACAGCTAATCTAATTTTTAAGTTAATTATACAGCAAAAAACAATGCTAAATAATGTGAAACCTTTCTGTAAGCAATTGTTTTTTTCGTTTTATTGCTGAAATAAATAACTTTATTTTTATTTATAATCTAAGATGCCTTTTCTGTTCATTTTTCATCTTTTAAATTGATAATAGTTAATATTTGTCTTCCTTATTACTTAGGAATTACTTACAAATGAGCACAAGATCTCTGGAAGTAGAATGTGGATTATGTCGATTAATATTCAATTATTATTATTATTATTAATTTCTACCCCTACGCCGAAATAAAATGCTTCACATCAACAACCTCCCAACAAGCCAATTCCAAATCCTAATTATACCCTCTAAAGCCGTTATTCATAAAACCAATAGTGGTCCAAAAAAGACGATATATCATTCGTATGGGGCGCGTAGAAACGTAGATTAAATTTTGCAACAAAAATGGTAAACAGAGACATAAATAATGCGCGATATCTCCGGCTCGCCCATAAATACTGCTCGTGAGGGCCACCGACTGGTAGCATAAGGGTCCGCTCACACAAGCCACTGGTAGCGTAAGGCTTTGGTCACACATATTTTAATTTTTACATTAAAATTGATATTATTAATGAATATATTGCCAGAGGGATTTCTCTCGCACACAATTAATGATGTTTTTGGTTTTCACCTCTCGGATACAATAGCTATGATCAGTAGTATTATAAGTATATTATAAGAATGTTAGTTAATTATATGATCAAGACAATCTTACTTATTAAGCATAACAGTATACAACATACACAACAGTATACAGTATACAGTATACATAATATACAATACACAACTATAATAAACAATAGTCATAGTCAGCAAGGTACAAGAAGATTTTATCGTTCTAATGGTACAAGAAAAGTAAGATAGATTTCCATTTAGAAAGTATTATTAGTCAGTTAAGTATGTACTAGAAGCTTTACCAGAACGTTACTCAGTTTCGTAACCGTTTATTACAGTTTGGTATTATAAGTTATTTGAAAAACGTTCGTACTCGGGGCCTAATGATAAGTTGCGCCGAAATGATTACATCCTTATTGGAGTTACCGATGGTTATAGCTCTGTTCTGACTGATTTATCGTAAAGCACTGACTAGCTGAATGCTAGTTATGCTGTGACTATTTTCTTAGTAGCTATAATCTATTATTTTCATAACCTAGTAGGAGTAGAAGCTAGTATTATTTACTACAAATAAGACAATTTAAACGTTAATGTTTTTAAAGCTGATGCAAAAAAATAAGAGTATAGAAATTGTAATAACAATACATAAAGCATTACTAGCTGACCCCGACAGACGTTGTTCTGCCTAAAATAGAAAAAAAAATAGATAGTAGCCAATTCTCACACCTACTGAATATGGATATAAAATTTCATAAACATTGGTCAAACCGTTTCGGAAAAAATAAGGTACCTACCTAACTCATACTGTGACACGAGAATTTTATATAAGTGCTTATTAGATTAATTATTATTATTAATAATATTATGAATCATCAATAATTGAAACAGAAATCTTTACAATTGTATACGAAAGCAACACGTTATAATCTCCATTCAAACATCACACATTATTTCATACACGGTCCATAAATATAGGGAATTACAGCCCAATCAGGACCCCTACATCATCCGACGCTATAATGTATCCAGCGACTAAATTTCGCAGATAACATTTTAAGAATTTGCAGTTCTCCGTCCCTATCTACGGCAACTTGTTGAATAGGGATAGGTGGTTCTTCTTGGGTTTTGGTCGCCTCCTTTTCGTTTATTTGTTGTCGGATAGGGACAGGTTGAGTTAGTTGATTTTTTCCTCCAGCTATCTGAGCTAATATATTCTTTAGCACGTCAGCCGGCACTTAAGGGGGTGCGTCGGACGTCATACAGACGTCCATGTGAGTTCGTGATACATCGTTACTGGCAGGCACAATGTTTTTTCATTTCTCATAAACTCTTTATTTTAACTTTTTTAAAGTGTAAACGTCAAACCGCCTTTATTCAACTGGCATAATTATTATTGAAGTTAGTTTTGAGATACTAGTAAATAGTTACTTGTTGTGTTGAATTGAATACATGCTATTGTTGCGTTAATTTTATGATCTCTACAGGAACTAATACGAATAGTTATCTTCTTTTCTACGTTATTGTTGTATTGGACCCATTATAGTCTTGCCTTACTATCTAAATTATCTATCCTTGCTTACTTTGATGAACATTTGTTGATAAGTACATTTGAATGTTTAATAACTAGCACGTGTATAGCCTAGTGTGCCCCGTGTTCCTCCGGGGCCGCCGGCGGCCGCTACGCCTCTTCCATGTCATGATCCGATCCGATCCAATTTATAGCCCCCGCCTTAATTGCCGATCAACCACCGACGATTTCAATTTGTTATCATAATAAAATATATGCCTGGATACTTGCCAGCTTTTGAGGAATCACCCAAATTATAGAGAGCGTAATCGATATCGCTTCTTATCTTGGCATCTTGACAAAATCATTCGTTATTGGTACATTTATTAAAGTACCCATATTAAGACGTCGAAAGTCTATATTTGTAGAAGATAAAATGTATTATTATGATAGCATCTTTATTATTCATACAGTTTAATATTATTGAGTTATTGCAATTTTCTGCGACACAATTACTGTTATAATTTTCTTATCATTTATTTTGGATACAATCTTTATAAGGTACTTTACAATTTTACATAATTCAAGAACCAATGGAACCACAGAAGCCACAGTGTCGAAAACCTGCATTGCCACCTTCAAAGTGGACTATCCTACAATTTTACACAATGTTCAACGTACGTGCGTACAACAGAAAATTCTATAATTTTAAACTTATTCGCATAGTCACCGAAATACGTTATCTCATTAAATATATTTACGTGTTTTATTAGTTCGGAGTAATTCAGTCCGCCCACGCGGCCATCTTGGCGGCACGTTTATGGGGCAATAAACAACAATTCGCCGAGCCACCTATCGGCGCTATCGCTACAAATTGCGCGTGATATATCCACGAGGTGACCAGATTAGATCACGGCACTGGGACAGTCCTGGTGGTTAGCTTACATAGCAACTAAGCTCATCTACTGAGCGTTACGGACATCATACATCATACATCATCTACCATCATTTTGCTGAAAGATGGTCCTATAGAGTTTTTACGTTTATCTCACAGGTTTTGGTTTGGTTAAATCAATTGTTTAATCACTCTGACATTCCTAAATAAGCTTTTAATTCTTGGATCGTGGGACCCACAATACAATAGATATTCAATTGTTACGCGGAAGCCGGCTTCCGCGAGGGCGTCGAAGGGTTAACTTGCATTTGGAAATAAATTAATTCTTGGGACAAATGCGCTACTGGGAAATTTTGAGTAGTGATCTTCATACCACATATGCTTACTAGTGGTAGTTACCAGCTGTTAGTCAACTAATTATATTTATAAGCAACCACTAGCCAGGTTAAACATTTTTACAAATATTTTATAGTGGTAGCTACTAGCTGCGATTGCAGTCCTTTGTTGCTTGTTCGCGGAGGTCCTTAGTGCATTTATTATGATAGCGTGATAGTTGCGGTGTTAGCTACGATAACTCAGCAGCTAATGTAGTGAATGTGTTTTATGTGCCCTGTCCACATGTTCAAATAATCTATTAACGCCTTATTTGTTTTCTGCTTTCTAACTTGAATCTACCTCAACTTAAATTAATGTAATCTGAATCCAATGTTCTGCTTATTCAGAAATTGATTTAATGTTTCATGTTTTTCTAGCTGCATCATTATCAGTTCGCTCTTTGGTTGACTTTTTTTTTAATTTTGACTGTAATGACTCCTAACCTTTAAGGTGTGATCGAATCGTGTTTCGAAAATTCTTTTATATATCGAATTTCCACGATACGAATGATTTCATGCTGAACGTATTTATGTAGTTTTATGGCGAGAGTCTGCAGTTAGGGTAAATGATATAGCCTACATGATTTACCATTTAAATACCGACGCGAATAAAGAAATACTCGTATATCCTTCGAACGCCGATAACGTAGCCACTATAGATCTAGTACAGTCAGTCTGAATATTCTCTCTTGATTTTGAGCTATGCGTACATTTTGTATACATATTGCGTGTTTTACATATTATGTTACGCTCAAGGATCGAAAACGCTCATTGAGCGAAAAAATAGGCCACAACGCGTTGTGGTCACAGTAAAAGTCCACAACGCGAAAGATTATTCTGCTAAAATTACTGAACCAATTTCAGCTATTATTAATAATTTAGAAGCAATTTTCGAAAAAAGAAAATATGTACCTGAATCAGGTCTTAATTACAAAGCACATTTTTAATTTATTCACTGATTTAATTCTACCTGGTATGTACATATTTTGCTATTAGTACCTAGCTTGAAACCTTAATAATATGTAATGATACATAAAAGTCGCTTAAAAATAATTAAACACAATATTTAAAAGTCACCCGAGAAAAACACAAAAACTCAAATTCAACCTATAATAATTACTTTAAATTATTATTTATTAAATAAAAAATAGAAATACCTACTGGAATATAAATTCTATCATTATTAATTTTCTTTCTTGAAACCTAGATCACAGGTTGTCACGAATGCACCCGGCCAACTGTACGGTCAAGCCATCAGCAAGATTTTATCGCCGCTCCGACCATTAAGGCCGCCATAATGAAGTTCCCCGGGTAATGCACTGGAGCATTACAATGATTTACCACACCCAATAAAAACAATTTAAGGGATGACCCGAGTGTAAAAATGGCGCGCCGTAAACCACGAGAATGGGCCCGCTCGATAGAAATCTGGTGCAGATGGTGATATTGTTGAGATAAATATTATGGTGAGTCTATTATACTAGGAGCAATTAAGCAGGATTTGGACAAGAAAAGCAGGAATAATACCACGGCCTTACAGAAAACGAACGGAGTAACTTTTCTGCTATGTTCTTTTGACTAATGGAGAACCTAATCATAGAAATTAAAATTATACTCGATAATGAACTTTAGTTACCAGTGGGGAAAGGATGAGATTACTTCTTATCCGCATCATTGTGCACCCCTTGAATGTGGAAAATTTGAAACACCTAATTCCAACGGGAAGCTGACAAGAATGACGTTCGTTAGACACTTCATCACTGCTTTAATAATATACGTGATTAACTTTTTTTCCTTATTAAAAACATTTCTAGCGCATGCGTCTAGCATGCGTGCATAAAATTTGACACATATTCAAACTATTTTTAAACTATTATTAACTCATTAGTGAAAAGCTAATTAAAATACGTAATGATAAGCTATTCAGTGACGATGACTCTACTTTTCCAACCCTAATCTCGTATCCCACGGGGCAGTAATACCATTCCCAAAAATCACGGCAACAATCCTTTGTACCGACAATGTAATTGTAAAAAAACGCAATTTTAATAACAAAGCTCCCTAATACGGGCTTTTGATCGAAACCAAATTCTGTATCAATTTCGTGACTCAGTGGGATTGGGACCCCTGTAGCTTAAGAGCACGGGCAGAGATTACAGAGCGTAGACAAGACAACCAGGGCTTAAATATACCTATGACTATAATGGATGTGGGTAGGGTACCAAATAAAGGAACTATTTGGTATGAACTAGGCAAAAAAGTGGGAGATAAATTAATATTTTTTAATTTTATGATGCTCAATCTTTTTCAAGCTTTTGAACACATTGCAACTTAAGCAGATTCATTTACTGAAATTGTATGCCATATTTTTTTTCTAGCGATCTCCTCGTCATGGTCATGGTATTTGACACAAAATGTACCTACAAGCATTGAAATGGTTGTTCTGCTGTTCCAATATCGCTTCTACTTTATCCACTCCATGTACGGGGAAACCCCGCGCAGCGCCGCGGGGCACAGTATTACTGTGATGTCACGACGCCATGACTGATGATTACTGGGGCTGGTTGTGTGCCACTTCTGACGGACGAGTGGTAAATGGTAATTTTATTTTTTATAACGTTTGTAAATGTATAGGGCTGTTCACATTGAGATGCAATGCGACTAATCGTGAAAGTTTTGGGATAGTGATAAAGCATCGACAAAAACCCTGCTGGACTCCAACACATTAATGCGAATTATGTTTTCATAAAGACAGGTATTAAGATTATCGTATGTTCCGAACGGCAACCTTGTTGATAGGATATTATTATTAAGTAGTATTATAATAGTTACTATAATATCCTATCGGCTACTATTACTACTACCGTAGTTTCTATACAAAGCAATAAGCTGTTTATTTCAATTTGAATTGCAGCTTCCAATTCAATATATCGTCGCAACATAATATTCCAAACGCGAACGAAGCCGCATAATTATAGACTTGTGCAAGTACAGTAAATGGAATATAGTAAATAGAAGCAACATCATGCCCTTCAAGTTGAGCTGTGTATTGTGTCTAAAATTAATAACTGAGCCACCGGGTACCACCCACTGTGTCACCACAGCGAACACCACAGTAACACAATATTATCAGGAGATAATATTGTATGAGATGAAATCCGGTTTTAAATGAGTCTTTGATTATACAGATATAACTGCTGTTAAGGGACCTCATAAGAAAAAAAATAGTAGCAGTTAAGTAGGTATACAATATGGACTTATGAAAAAAAAAATTTTGGTCAATCATTATCAATGTTTAATGGGAATTTTTATCAATTTTAGCTCACTTAGTTTATTAGGTATACTATATTTTAGTGTTAAAAGGCAGAATTAAAAACTATAATATCTCGTGCTATATAGCCAAGATCGTTGTAGGTCTCTACTCTATAGTATAATTTTAATATTATGATTGTTAGGTAGGTACCTAGGTATAATTAGGTAGGTAGGTATTAAAAGCTGCCAACAAGATTGTTACATAAAAGCGCTACCTAGTAAAATTGCTAGCAAACTCTACAACTGTTCGGTATGTACAGAACGTCACGGCCACTTACTGCACTAATAAGCTTTGTATAAAAAGGCACAGATGGCGCTTAACATGAGCGATAAATATTAATGTTATTATATTTTTGTTCTCATTTACGCACTTTTATTTATATTACTACATTACTAGACTACAGACTTTCAGAAGATTTTTGTTAAATACCACTTTGCAGGTAAGGTGTTAAAATTACAAGTTCGACACTAGATGTCGCTGTAGATCTGTTTAATGCGAGTTGTAAATTTTATTATAGTGAAATTATAGGTCTGTGCGATAAACAGATACCCTGTTTGTATAAAAAAGGCATTAGAGGAAGCGAAGGAAGGAACTTCCTTTTATAACTAATTGATTTTTGTGTAGAATCGAATGTTAGAATCGTCAGTTTTGAAAAGGTATGAAAATAAAAACAGTAACTTCCTATCTTGTTAATTTCATTACTTACCTGATAGCAAACCACGATAGGTAGGTATTACCATTTCGAATAAAACAAAAAACTCTTTACAAGAAATCCTTATTTAACTTTTCCATTCCAAGAAAAGAATATTCACGAGAGAGTCCTAATGATATTCAGTGAGTCGTGTCTATAGACTTAGATAATTTCATATTCGATTTGTAAATCTGGTTCTGACTCGGGTCACGTCGTGAGTCCGCTGATAAAGGGACGTCCCTTTACTGAGAAAACCGGATAGGAACGATTCTTTACCGGGAAAACCGGATAGGGGCAACTCTTTACAGAGGAAGCTATGTAGAACTCTGTTTTGTGGACATATTTTGTATTTTGCTATCTCAATTAGGTAGATGTGTTGCTATGCTGTTTGCTTTATCGTCGTATTTTATTTCATCTACTTTCTGAGATACCTGAGGTAGGTAGGTATCAAATTAATTTCTCATTGAATTTATCAAGAAGTAATCTCAAGAGAAGAGATTTAAATAATTCAAAGGATATAATTTGTCCCTGTAGGCTCAACATTGTCAAGTGGTTAAACTCGTCCTGTCATAGTTTATAATTCAAAAGGCATAAAGCTTATGTTTCAGTGAAATGTCAAGCTGAGGACAGCTATTGAGGAGGGTCCATCGTTGATATTATATTTAGAAATTTGAAAATCAAAATGTTTAGTAAACATTTTACCAAGGACAAGTAGGTACTCTTTAATCACTATGGTTAGTCAAAATTTCAGTATTTAACATTAAACATTAAGGACGGCGTTAAAAGGGACTTCTGTAACCGTCACTGGTATTTTACTCACAGCACAGCTATCGAAGTCTGAACTCAGTTCCAGCATGCTAAGATGACTTTAATATTATGTTGTGCGATAGTACCTATGTCTTCTTATAATTTATCTTGCTTAGATACAATATGTTGACAAATAATAAATTACAGCCGTCTTCACTTCAACATAATACCTAATATTACCTACCTATATATTATAATA
>DWAK01000125.1:0-13870 GCA_018230145.1 Lepidochrysops patricia
TAAAGCATTCCATGCTCACGGGCAATTACGTCCCGGACCTTTGGAAGGCATGCGTATGGCCGAAGCCAACATTATTATTAAAAAAAGAAAATAAACATACGTAGCATATATCGCTCGCATAGTTAGAGGTGTTACAGCAGAATTTATAAAAGCAGTACTACCTGGAAGTAGCATAATAATAAGATTAATATATAATTACTATAGGTACCTGGCACCTGCTGGCTCATGGAATATTCAACTGTAACTATATTAATCTACAGTTTTTAAACTTACCAATAGCTGAAGCAACTTGTACAGCATTGTTAACGATATAACGCATTTCATCATAGTTGGGCTCCGAACCCTTGTTACTAGACTGAAGAAAAGTGATAATAATGTTAATAGTATTACATTGTACCAAACAGTAATCCTTGGTGTTTTAGTAACTTTACCAAAGGATTGAAAAAAATCTCGATGGATCAAAACCGCAGAGATATTGGATTATAAGTATGATAATATATTTTCTCTATTGCTAATTAATTATTAGAAAACCGTAATGTAGACTTGCTATTATAGTAAGAAGTACTTACCTGTAGATTGAGATAAATTGGCGTCAGATAGTTTATAATGGTGGAAGATACGATCAACCTGTTGGAAATCATCGACATAAAAAACGCGGCAGTGCACGCCTTGAAGATGATTCTGAAACAACAAGAATAGTCAATTAAAGTACTAATTCAAAGATTTAAGTACTCATAACTAATATAACTAAAATATAAAATTGTGTAAAAAATATTTGGAAGTATTACAGTAGCTCATATCCTTGTGAAACCTTAATTTTTTGACTTCGCATATCTCTCAGCGCTAAATATAAGTGCCGATAGTTGCGAGTGCCGCGCGGTGGATCTGCCGCTGCAGATAGCGCTAATTGGGTTGCTGCAGTAATCGCTTCGGCGTGTCCGGCGGCCCAGCAGCATGGCGGAGGAGGAGGCACCGTGGGGTTTTAGTAGGTATACCCGGGTGCGCTCCTTATCGCAGCACCCGGGGAGTCCCACACACTCAATGGCCGTCCCCCGAGCCGCCGGAGATGTGCAAAACATTTCCCCACTTACAAAAAAAGATACTATATTGATAAAGTCGTCATTTGAGCAGACATAAGGTGTTACTTGTTTAAGAACGCTGTTTTAATTATTGTCTAAAAGTTGTTTGTTTTTAAAGCGTCATACTAAACACTGACCTCTTCCCGGCGAATTGACAGTTGTCTCCAGAGCACAGGAGCTTCAAGATGACACGCTTGTCGAGACCGCAGCTGTTGATCATCAGAAGCATCATGTTGCCCAGCACGAACAGTGCTATGTTGTCCTGGAAATTAAAAGCATTGTATATGAAAGAAAGTCGTGTTAGTTACACTGTTTATAGCTCAAGAACGGCTAAATCAATTTGGCTTAAAAATTGGTAGGGAGGTAGCTAAGAACCAGGAGAATACATAGGATACGTTTTAACCCGTTCCCGTATCCGCTCATTCCATGCGGAACAAAGTTCTCCGGGTCAGCTAGTATGTAATAAAAGTTCAAGATACAAGAGGCTAGTTGCCTGTAAAAATATTTTTCTTCTATTTCATGCCAGAATACTGTTTACAACCAATCAAACATAATCAAACCACAAAGTACAATCCAAAATATTTTTCTTGTAAATCTGGAAATGTTTTGCAACTTATTACAAGTTTATTTCTTAAGTTTACGCGAAAATTACTCATTGCAATTACAAGTTATTGCAAGGTGCTTACATTGAAGTAACACTTGCAGACGGTGCCAGTGTCTATGACGCCCGTCATGGGCAACAGGAACACGGGGATGAAGGCGGTCACGGGGATGTTCACAGGCTGGAAGAGGAACGACAAAAACATCCAGATCCACATGCATCGCGCCGTTATGTCCGTCTGTAAAAATATCCTTTTAAGATTTGGTTTCCTAGGATAGCGGTTCCGACATATAACGGCCGTTAAACGTTGAATGAAGTCACTAAAATATTTTCTATGAAAAAGAATTGACGACACAAACCAAAACATTACTATGCAGCCAAATTAAATTATCACGATTGAACCAATAAAAGGAAACGATTTAGAGGAGATTTGACTAAAGAAGATGTAGGTTTTTTGCAAGATTGCTTGCAAAAAGCAAACAAACTTGCCAAAAACAACCAGGTAGGCTATTTTACATGCTATTTAACCAACAAACGATGAGGTTTTGTATATTTTAACCTCATTTTAGCTTTTGAATCTAGCATATAATATGATACATTATAAAATTATTATAGATAAATACAATACTTACTCTTCCTTTCTCCGGTTGCCATGGTATCAAAATAAGTGGGAACAGACATCCAAGTATCGCTCTATGGTGAACTTTAAAAGTATTAAGAACTTTAGGCAGAGGTCCTTTTATGGGAGTTCGCCCTGAATCTGAGGAGCTACAAAGTGTTAATAGAGTTTTAGTAAAGTGTAAACTTAAAGAATTTCATTGAACTTGAATAAAGAAATTAAACAGCAGTTAATATTAAAAATTTTAATCACTTATCAAACCCTTTTGTTATACGAGTATATTATTATAATATAGATTCGTAATCACGAGCAAAAGAAAAAAAAATCACCCACGAGTTTTTGGAGAAAATAAAATATTTTGTACTTACAATCTTGAGGTGAACCTGGAATAATATATTATCACAAATTGAATTAAAGTAAAAATATATTAAAAAATAATAAGAAATAAATTGGAAAAAAAACTTACAATCCCATATTTTTCGCTTTTACTGACAAAAGTCTGTCATATAAAATAAACTTGACAAATGTATGATGTTTTTAAATTTCGAAATAAATGAAACTGGCCCATAAATAAAATAAGGAAAAAGGTAGTTACTAACCCGATTGTATTTAATTCATATTTAATTGCTTTAGGGCTGTTAATTTGGTAACATACATCAAAATATGAATTAAGATTAGAGTATTAGATTATTTAAATTGTACTTTTCGAATAAAAAAGCTACCATGCATTAAAATGAAAATGCCATCTGTGAGTATGCCTTGGAACTAAATTTAATGTCTCTACGCCACTTCTACATAACAATAGACTTCTTGTTTAGGTCAAGTCTACAAATTCACCGACCGAAGTTGAACATTTTCAAAATATAATAGTGACATCTATGAAGCAACAAATAAATTATAACAAAACTCTGTATACTTCACAGTTTACCCGTAAAGTGACAGATGTCACTATAATTTATTTTTATCAGTATTATCATGACCCTGGAAAGATAATCTGCGCCTCATAGGCGCACGCAAAATACATAATATTTTGTAACATATATAATTCGTTGAAATAGTTTTTACTATATTAAACGCAAGAGGGCGAGCTAAAATGTCGTTGAGAATTATACTAATTTGGAGAAACACTGCATGTGATAGTATTAAATACTATTTTCATACATTATTGATGATGCTAGTCGTAATAATATTGAATTGTTTGGGGTTATTACAGCTCATTCGTTATTTCTCATTCACTATCATTTGGTATCGCTTTCAGCATTTTCAGGCTGGTCAAAATCAGAGTGGGAAACCTCTAAATACATTATGTTTTGTCTGGCAAATATCGGAAACGGGAAACTGACATAATATACCTAATAACTATTAGTAGGATAATAATTGTTTAAGTCTATCATAAGATTTGTGGGAAATTATTAAAGCTTTTCTGATGTATATATTTATTTACATGCCATGGCTTATACAATAAATAAAGATAACCATTATGATTTGCAGATGATCCTTAGTAACGATAGAACATAATATAATATAAAAATCTACTTCTCATTTTGAAACAATGGTTTTAAAAACTTTATAATTCCTCGACTTCTGTCTCATTTTCACAATATCAAGTTCTCGGCAAATTCTAAAACATGAATTAAAATACGTTCATTACACAAATGGCAGTGTTTATTTTGAGGGAGAGTAATCCATAATGTACCTTAAACTCAAGTCTATACGCTTGTAAATTCGTCAAACACCGAACCACCTGTAAACATCTGATAAACGTCAAGGATAACAACATCGCCACGTTTTCACAAATATCACTTATCGATATGCTTTAGGGACAGGACCCTTTTGTAGAAATCAGACGGGCGTCGTCCTTCTGTAGGGATCCGTGCCGACGGCCCTGTCATGGCGGGGGGGCTTATCGTCTGTCTGTAGCGCCCTGGCTCCGGCTCCGAAAGTAACCAGCTCCTCTTCGCGAGAAGGCGGTGGCTCCACTGCTGACGTATCTAGAAATCTACCGCTGGCAACAGACGCTTGGGACTGGAAAATTGACGCACTTCGCAAACCGCTTAGCGTGTTCGCGCTCTGAGGGACCTCCTTGAACTCTTCGAAGTAGTTGTCGCAAGCCGTTGGTCTGGGCGCTGCCGGGAATCCATACAGGGTTGACGAGGATAGATCTTTGAGAGACGCCGAGCTGAGGTTTATTCTACGGTTTTTGTGGATCGAGCAGTGCGGCATGTCGTCGTATACGAATCTTCTCCTCTCGTTAGGAGTAGCAGCAGAGGAGCCCGCCGGCGGATATGTGTCCCTCTTCATTATCCTTCTTTCAAGTAGCGTCGAATCTCTTTCTCTGAAGTCTGTGAAGGCGTATTCTCGATCCCAAGCCCGGCAGTCCGACTTCGCTTTATCGGATAATTCTGTTATCCAGTCCTTCTGGTACCACTGAAGGAAGAGGAAGATGGCCGAGGTCCCTGCCAGTTCCGCGGCAACGAATCCACCGATATAAAGACCGAAGGAGTACCCGTAGCTGTATGACATCCGGGGCGTGTCAAAAAAGGCCATGTACCGCAGCTTATGACCTACTTGAGACTTAAATACCGATATGTACATCACTATCCCGGTCAGCATAATGAGACCTGAAAATGAAATAAAATTTCATTAGCTATAACGAGATTAATATATTTTATTAGCTGATCCTGACAATATGGTAACAAATAATGTGACACGACAATTTTATAATATAATAAAAGATAATCAAGGGAATAAATATATTAATATTTCTGATCAGGCACATTCAATGAAAATTAATTATTTTATTCCAATGTATCCTATTCCAAAAAGAGTAAGAAACGAAGTTTTAATTATTTCGTATGAAAATATGGATTAAGCATCAAGTAATTTTGTACTGTACCAGAACCTTGCTGATAATAATTAATAATATTATTATTACGTACTACGTACGGTAATGTTATCACAATATTATATACATTTGACGTAGAAACAAAACAATATCTAAATAATGATATGGTAATTATTCAGTTTAGTAAGTGGAATGTTGCTGGTGTTACCGGATATAATAAAAAGAACTCCAGCAATGAATGTGCACAGCCTTCTGCCTTTGACGCAGTGTCCCAGCACGCAGCACAGCGCCCCCACTGCCTGCGTCACAACAGCCAGCAGCAACGGCGCCGCTGATCTTGTTACCACGTCTAAAAACATAATATTTGGGCTTAATATTAATATTATCTACAAACTTGATTACGCAGCCATGGAATATTTAATTGGAAAATGTCTTGAAAAACGTGAAAATTTTGGTTTCCGCGCTACGACAAGATGCCGTCAACATACTAAAAAAAGCGGCCACTTTTAGTACGCTGAATTCGCCCTATCCGCAATACTAAACGACAAAATCGTAAATGTACATCTGTTTTATACACACTACAATAATAAGTTGCCGCATTTTCGGATCTTCCAGCTCTTTGTAGAGCTCCAGCTTGTCGTAGCGCGCAGAGACCAATCATTCATCTATGTATTTAACATAATGTTTACTTGATATCCTTGCCATAATATTATTTAGCCTTTATATTTTAAGGTACTAACAGTTCCGATTTAACACCAAAACCGTTCGTAGTTCCGTCTAGACACTTGATAATATATCTATTATCAATTTTGTTTTTTTTTATCCGATCTTAAGTACCTAAATAAAAATGAGGTAAGTAATGTACATATTACTAACTCCCGACAAACGTTGTTCTGCCTAAAATAGAAAAAAAATATCTCAGACTTACTGAATATGCATAAAAAATTTCATAAGAATCGGTCAAGCCGTTTCGGAGGAGTATGGTACTTAACAGTGTGACACGATAATATATATTAGATATTTTTTAGGATTTCTCGATTTCCAGGTCACCTGATTGTGCTAATACTGTCTATTCATAAAATATGTCTATAAAATATTGAACATTCGTTTGAAAATATGACGCAAAAGCATCTTCTAAGAATTTTGCGAAGTCTGTGGACTTATTTGAAGAAAGATTACTTGGAAACTTCGGCGATTAGTTTTAATTAATTATTTTAATTAATTACAGGCCTTTAGATAATATTTAAAGAAAATTCGACTTATTTCTTCTTCGATGTATAAACATCTTTAACTTCTTTCGTCAATTTTGCAGTTTATCTTCAGTAATAATAATATGTTACCATTGAGGGATAAGCTACGTGTATACTATAGCAGGACTTAATGTTTTTGTACCAATGACGTCGGTACGAAAAGTATTACAAGCTATAAAATCACTTTACTACGCCTATATCTGGTTTGATCAGGAGTATGCGGCCACAATGGACAAGCATTTAGCCAAAAAATACTTTTGACATTTGCATTTGAATTCAAAATTTTATTGCGAATATGATTTCTAATGACCTTTGTCAAACGTTATAACAAGTGTGGCGTATGAGGTTACCACGGAAGCTTCGTGCGTTCATCATTCATACTACTTGTTTTCCTGTATCTGACAAATGGGGCATTCTGTTGAGATTGAGCACCTCCTCAATAAAAATGTGACGTGCATTACCTATCAGTCGACAAAAACTCGAAAATTTAATTTCGCAAGTAAGGATGAATTCAAGCCGAACGTCACGTGGGAATGAAATTATAAGCCATGCAATCATCATACTATTTTGTGTGATATACATATATACAATTGACATTATACTTACAAAAAACCCAAGATTCACACTTAACCTCTGATAAACGTCCTCGAAAAATGAGTGCAACGTGCACCAATTGTATGCATATAATATCTTCTTCTAATAATATTAATAATTTTAAGTAGTTCGCATAAGGTTGAACTTGCAATAATATTATGCTTGGAGCTTTTAGCTTTCTATAACTTGAGACAGGTATTGTTTTAGGGACACTTTCGAGTGTTACCTTTGTACGAGACTGTCAATCTAGCGTTTTTTGTATATCAATGTTTGAGTACAACAACGACAGTGACGACACTCGAGCAGCAGCAACGACTACAGGCAAGTTTCAACTGTACGTTTATGTGTACGTGTGTGATTTAAATCGTATGTCTAGTCGCTAGTTTTGCAAAATAAGTAGTTCTTACAAAATACTGTATTCGTTTTCTATCTATTTATAACTATCTATCCAAGCTTCTATAACGTATACGATTAGCAGCAAAATTAGTATCATAATATTATCTTCGGGTAAGCATCTGATACTGAAAAGGCGAGACGAGAGCGAGCGTAGGTACTTAGATAGCTCAAGGGCTCTCCACGCCCTACGCTCCACAGACTGGCTCGGTTAAAAAAATATACCCATTTTTGTCTTCATTCGATTTGAAATAATATGCGTGAAAAGCCTTACAAGAAACGGCATTCTTGTTATCTTATAGATACCATCTGGCTTTATATAGATTTAAAATGCCGTTGTTTTGTGTCAAAATATTCGCGTATAAATACGTTAGTACATCTGCAGTCTTTGCGGTCACTTACTGAACACCAACACTGAAACCACGATGTGAATTGAAGAATTAAAAGAATTGATATTATTTATTGCTAGCTGACCCGGCGAATTTGTTACGCCTTAGAGGAAATTTGCGTTTGATGGGATAAAATATATCCTGGTTCTTAGCTACCTCCCTACCTAACTTTCAGCCTAATCGGTTCAGCCATTCTCGATTTGTAAAAGTGTAACTAACACGACTTTCTTTTATATAAGTTTATTATAATAGAATAATAGAAATAATAGATAGGTAGGAATAATAGATAGGAAATAATAGATAGGAAATAATAGGTAGGTAAGGATAAATAATAGGTAGGCAGGTAGGACACATTATTTTTGCGTCCACACTTTATATAACTTAAACCTAGAGGTATACCTAACGTAAAGTACATTCAGAATAACAATAAAAAGTTATTATTTAGCATTATTCTAAGCTGAAATGACAAAATGTATAAATCCAGGAGAAATGTGGGAGATTTATTCTTCACGAGGAGAATATTAATAAAGAATATTATGTCCACAAGTTGGCCGTGGGTCCGGAGCTTTTTCCGACGGATTTTGATGGCGCATATATTTTTTACTGTCAAAGTATTAGTGTCCCATTTTACCGACTTCGAAAACGAGTTCCATACTATGCAAACGTTCTCATATTGTCCCTAGAGAGATTTTAAAGTTAGCAAAGGGTTGACCAAATATCTTAAAAACAATTATTTAATTTTAAGGTGTAGGTACTAAGTATAAATTCTTATAGTTTTGCGGATCCAGTTTTTACTTCGTAACTTAAGTAGTAATCTATTTACATCTCCTTAACATTCCTACCTTCTTTTGGAGACCAAAAAAAACCAAGCCCAACCAAGCCTATTCAGAATTAGCTAGTTTTCCATAATTTTTGTTTCAAATTCATCATTTTTGTTTTAATATACAATTGTTGATACAAAAAAACTTGTGGTTTAAGTACATAATTTTCTAGAAATAGTCACTTAAATGAAAACACACGACTTTGAGGGTTTTGTGTAGGAGGCTGTTATCGTGGTCGTTTAGGCGCTGCAGCTATTTGGCATCGGAGCTTAACGTTGTTCAACTTAAACATTAAATGATATAACTTTATATTTAAATTACATATTATGAATTTATAGCGTATCTAGGGGTTGATTTACATACTATGTTTAAATGTAATACACACACACACAAATACAAATATACAGACGTGCAAATTCACAAAAATGATACATCAGATCACTGCAAAAATATGAAACAAAGGTTGTGTTCTAGACTGTAGACGGATGAAAAAATGTTAGTAACTATATTCACACTTGCATCACACCAAAAACGTATGACATCTAAAGAACTCTATTCCTATCGCCTTCATTTTGGAATGAGTGCTTCGATTTTTTTATATAACGTACCTACAATATACAGCGGCAGTCATGCATAATTATCTGAAATCTAGCGATTAAGATCTACTTTTATATGCTCAACTCTGAAACCATTGCACTGCCATACAGGGACATAGAGATGAACGGATGCAGGATAGTGAAAAACTATAAAAGCTAGTAGAGTACTTCTAGGGAACACTAAAAACAAAGGAAAATCAAACAAAGTACGACTAAAACAAAACAAAATCTACGAAACACTGATACTGGGAAAAACACGTAAAATATCTTACAGGGTATCGCGTTGGTGGAGTCGCTGGCGTCGGGCGCGTACTGCGACAGCGGGAAATACGGGATGTCCCAACATCGGAACTCCGTGCTGCCGGCTGGAAATGAGAACACGCTGTATAACACCATAGAACAATGTACTGTACAAATGCCAACGTATATGTATTGAATAAATATCGCGTCACACGGTGAGGATACTTGTTTCATTTTAAGGACGTCACAGACAGAGCAGGTAATTACGTCCTGTCAAAATACGAAGATTTAAAACATACATTATAGCTGTTGTGTGTGGTCTCTTGGCCATTTTTTATAGAAAGATGTATCGAGATATTGTTTGTGCTAAATTATACATTTTTACATAACCTGCTCTGTCTGTGACGTCCTTAAGATGTAATTGACATGACGTAACTAAATATGACGACGTAATACCTAATAATTATGTTTGTAATAGTTCAAACTAAATACAATAAGATACAATATTATAATGTAGTAGGTATCTTCATCTCGTAGGACGATAATAAAGAAACTTTTTATAAAGCATTTAAAATATATTTTCTTTTGATTTTTGGTTACAACCTAGGGACTTTATTTTTACAATTATTATAATAATAATATTGTACTACTCACTTGAAATATATTTCATATTATTTAAAGCTATGTATACTTATATTATAAAGCGGAAAAGTTTGTTTGTTTAAACGCGCTAATCTCAGGAAATACTGGTCCGATTTGAAAAATTATTTTTTTGTTGGATAGTCCATTTCTAGAGAAAGGCTTTAGGCTATAAAACATTACGCTGCGTCTAATAGGAGCGGAGCAGTAATAAAGATATTTTACGTGTCTAAAATATACCTACCTACTATTAAACGCGGGCGAGCCGCGAGGTAAAACTAGTCTGTTATAAATCACAATTATTATTAAGTAATTAATTGCCAACATAATATTTATAATGAGGAAAATATTTGTATTGTAGTAATGTAACATTCAAAAGCTTTAGCTATATAAAATCCGTAATTACATAAGAAAGTAAATATTTTATTATCAACGGTTGAGCAGATTTAAAAACAGAACAAAATATATTTATATTATTATCTCCAACATCATTTCTCCTGTTTCCGAAATGTAACATGGCAAATATTTAACATTTCTCAGTCATGTACGTACGGATTTAAATATAAATTCGCAACATTTTCTCCGCAGATAACGATATGCTAGTTAAATTTTATTCGCATGTTTTTCTCCATTTCTGGAGAATTACGTTTATTTTAGGGCTGGTATTTTGGCGGTTTATCTCACTTTAAACGTAGAAAGCAGTTTTACCGTTTCATGTGACCGAATCTTGTCACCATAATTATCATTACGGTAATTAGGTAAGCTCACTGTTAAATTATTATTATTAGGCTATCTCAAATATATTAAATTCTCGTGTCACAGTGTTCGTAACCATAGTCTTCTGAAACGCCTTGACCGATTATTATGAAATTCTATATACTTACATATTCAGTTGGTCTGAAAATCGGCTAATATATTTTTTTCTATTTTAGGCAGGATAGCGTATGTCGGGATCAGCTAGTATTATTATAATACTTGATATAATAGATCACATAATTATAGGCCTAATTGACTGATTCGCCTTAAGGCTAAATTGCACTCGTGATACGATATTGCATCCCTTCAGACTGAACTGTCCAGCCGAATTATGAATGATGATGATGATGTAAAAATTTTATATAAGTACAAGCTGACTCCGGCAGACGTTGTTCTGCTTAAAATAGAACAAAAAATAGATGGATTCCGATTCTCAGACCTACTGAATGTGCATAAAAATTTTCATAAGTGTCGGTCAAGCCGTTTTGGAGGAGTATGGCAACAAACACTGTGACACGAGAATTTTATATAATAATATTAGACTTATTGAATATGGCGCTGTCTTTACGAAGTATTACTTCTTCTTCTTTGTTAATATTTATTTAATCAATACCAAATTAATAGTAGGTACCTATATTATGATTAATTTTGATTATAATCTATTTGCACAAGTATTCTACAGTAATTAGATATTATGTACAAGCAAGTTATGTAATCGCAATAATATCAGAGTAATTATGTATTTAAAAATCCTAGCCTCATCAATTTATCATCAGATTCATTAAAAAGTCTTATGTAGCCACATCCTGTTCCCAAGAAACTTTGAGGATTTGAGCAAAGTTTGAACGTTAGTGACCATCATATTTTATTTTATGGACAAAATATATTAATCACTTTTTTATATGCGTAATCTACACTCATTGGAGCAGTTGGTAAAAGTCTATCAATATAATATTTATCTATCAATATAATTTTATGAATTCATTAATATACAAAAATCTGTTCATTTCATAATAATATAAAATCTATGATATGTACAGACTAAAAATAAAGTCAGAACGAACGTGACATTGCAAGTAACATTACATGGAAGTTCAAAGAAAATTAAGTTGGAGGACATAACATTTTATGGCATGAAAGCATTTAGAGGAAACGCTTAGTTGTATGATAGCGCATCAGTACGGGTACTCCACAAATGCAATAGTGGGATAGAAGTGGGCCGAACTACAATGCAGCGGAAACGGCGACGCATTGTGCTTTCGGAAGCCAGTATTGTGCTCGTGTTTTGTTGCTCGATATGAATTAAAAAATTTACATTCAGAGCGCCACAAAAGAGTGTCCCGCATTTCGCGAGATCATGGTTACTCTAAGTTCATGCTGGATTTAATATTTTCTTACGATTTGGTTGTTATCTAATTATAGGGAGAATTTTGGTTCATGATTGTTTTAAAATACTTAGTTCTTACCTACTTCAACGTTATTTGACCTTAGGAAAACTGTGATGTTTGTTATCAAAATTATTACGTATTTTTAACTGTTGTCAGAAACTTATTTCTATATTTGTAGCCATATATTTATTTTAATACATATCTATGTATCAAAATAAATATTATTAGAAAGCACTCTTTCTAGACAAGGTGTGAGAGTCGTTCACATCATATATTATGTAGATATAAGTAATACAAGTGATTCAAATTAGAAATATCACGCTATTTAAGGCATTGTATGCCTACTCGCGAGTCATTAGGATGTGAATTGATCGATTATAAATATCATAGTATTTATTTATACACCATGTGTGATATACAAAGGATAGGCGAATGCTACACGCACAATATTTATCGCGATATTTGGATCGCAATCCAGGATCACGATATTTAACAATAGGTGATACGCTGTACTACACGATAAATATCGTGATCTTGGATTGCGATCCAAATATCGCGATAAATATCGACCGTGCAGCAGTAGCGAAGGGTGAATTTTCTTAAGAGGGAAGCCGTAGTCGCTAGATGAGAAATGTGTACAACTGCATACAGCACGCACTGTGCTGAATGAATAAATTTAGAAACACCGTAAAACACAAAAGGGAAGCCGATATTAATGGAGTTGTATAGATGCCTCGCCATAGGCCTACACGCCACGCATTTGCCTTATAGAAACTTACGATCCGTATGACATATCCTCCACAGCCCCGAGACGGTGTGCTTAGCGACGAGCTCATGCTTGCCCGTGCCATTGAACGCCGGGTTGAGGATGTTCTCCTGGGTGTGCAGCCAGTTGTTGGTGGTGACAGCGATAAGCACCGCCGCCACAGCCGTGCCCGCCGACAGCGGCGTCAGCAGCCACAGACATGCTACTGACGAGTCGATCTGAGCCACCAGGGTCGGGGATGGAGGAGTAGGTCTGGAAGCGAGTGATAGTTATTAATAAATGTATGCTAAAGTTTGTATTGTAGGTTCATGATGGATAATACTATATAGTATATACTAATATTATAAAGCGGTAGAGTTTGTTTATTTGTTTAAATGCGCTAATCTCAGGAACTGCTGGTCTGATTTGAAAAAATATTTTTTTGTTGGATAGTCCATTTACGGAGGAAGGCTTTAGGCTATATTATAACATAACGCTGCGACAAATAGGAGCAGAGCAGTCATAAATGTGCGCGCCGAATGCACGGCGACGGGTATAGTTAACGTGTCTAAAAGATACCTACCTAATATTAGCGAGCGAAGTCGCGGGGAAAAGCTAATGTTTCACAATAAGAGACGAGACTACATCCACTTTCTCTCTTAAATAAGTTTGATGTCATCGATTTATACACCGTTTTATATCAAATTTAATTACATTATTATAAATACACGAGCGGTTTCGACAAATTCATCTTCAGGCGTCAGTGATTTAAAAATATAAAAAATCGTAAACATTGTGCAAACAATTAGTGTTGCCAGCATAATGAAAGAATCAGTTCTCTATATACTATTAATTTACTATACAATAACAAGGTACAGTTTATAGATAAAAGATTGGTCTACGCGCTACGCCAAG